>JAXGGA010017505.1:0-24191 GCA_038373865.1 Uloborus plumipes | reverse complement strand
ATGAAACCAAATTGTTGCCCTAAATCACTTTTTCATGTTCTTTCCACATTTTCAAAGAATTAAAGATTAATTTCAAAGTTTAGTTTTTAGGTCTATTTTTCTGTATTGCTCATTGATACACGTGTACTATCCATTGTATGCCAATCCGTGTCTGTCTTGTACGGTTTTCTTCACTTTTTTTGCCCCTAATTGTTTTGAGCAGTGTATTTGAGTTGATGGTAAATTATACTGGATATATTGTTTCATGCAACTTTTTTTTTTCACATATGCGCTCTTACCATCAACTTATATATAATAGAAACATTTCAATTTTTTAGAGCATATATTATTGTTCTAAATTTGCAAAACACAGATTACTGACATTTTACTTGCAGATGCTAGTAATATGTTCATAAGAGGCGTAATAAAAGATCTTATTTTTATTTTTCATTTGAGTGGAATTATGAATTTTGTTTGGTTATTAAATATTTACAAAGCAATCACGATCTTTTACTGATTTCACTTTGACATTACCTGGCATTTCTAGATATATTGTCTGCCTTGATCGGTTGATAGCGAATGACGCGATCGATTGCGACTTAAACTATAAAATTCATGAAAGCTGAAGTATTGAAGAGAAAATAGTTTGAGAAATAAAGATTACCTTCTGTTTTTTTTTTCACATTTAAAAATACAGTGTTATCTTTTTTCTTTCTCTCTTTTTGCTTCATTTTTCTTTTCTCGGGAAGCGGAACTTATTATTATTATTATTTATTGAATTGGTTATTCTTTCAACTTTTTATTTTTGCATAAGTTTGGAAAGCACTTGTGAATTAGTCTTTAAGTCATATCAAAAGAATTTCCTATTCCAATGATATGTACATGAGCTCGCTTAAAATATGTTTTCAATTTCGTTTTTCATTATATTTTTGGAAAACTGTATAGTTTCAAACGTTTAGACATGGCAGTTATGAATTATTATTCCATTAGAATCATGTTTAATTTAAAATTTTCACACACCAAGCATATTAAAATGAATTCATAACGATATTTAGATTCGTTTATTTCTGTATTGTTCTTGCCATATTATTTTATTTTGATACCTTAGACCTTAGATAACTCCCCCCTCCTAAAACGGCTGTCTGTAGCCACTCCCTTATCATTTCTTCATCCCTTAAATAAAATTTTGACGCAAAAGTTAAATTATTTTACTTACTAGCAGTACCCGCACGGAGATGCCCATGCAATGAATGCAAAGGAAGTCAACTGAATAAAGTTAAATTAACTTCAACTCTCTGAAGTAAAATTATTATATTCTTTAATTCAAATGTGCTCCACTACCTTTTAAATTTCACCAAAAGTCCTGTTAAAGTATAAAGCAATTCGCCAAATAAATCAAAAAGACATCAAATTAAGTAAGCAACAGGATATATTAATTACTCAAATTTAGTCAATTACCGAGGCTAAACTCTGTACGCAAATTTAAACCACTGAAGAAAGAGCGGTTTGTCTAGAAAATGGACCTAGTGTTTCTGTTTTGCGTATAGAGTTAAGCCTTGAAAATTGACTAAATTTGAGTAATTAATTTCTCTTGTTCTAATTAACGGAGAGAAATGTGTTAAAACTTTTCTTTTTCAGAAAAAAAAGAAAACAATTTCCAGCAATGTATAATGTTAGGGGATGGCGGGAAGCCCCCCCCCCCAGTTATGCCGGATAAACCAAAAATGATACTAATTAATTAATTTAAAAATAAGTAATTCGAAATTTAGAATTCGGCGCTCGAGGTGCAGAATACGGGGATACGTTCGAATTTTGTGCCAAGTTCCAGGTCGGTAGGTGCTGCGAAGGCTTCTAGCCATCGGTTGCAAACAAACAGAGCCCGTTATCTCTATATTTCACCTATTCAGATCTCGTTTCCCATCCGAAAACCAGACCTTGAGGGGAGAAGCATTAATAACCAAAAAAGCCTCAACGCATTCATCAAAGCCAATAATTCAAATTTTAAAAATTAAGAACGCAGAAAATTTATGTGTTTACTTCGAAGCAACAAAAGAATTTACAAAGTCCAAAACGAATTCTATTAATTCAACCCCAGAGTTCATTCCAGCCTTTGTTTGCCATTCACAACTTCCCGTTTGGCTGCTAGTTCATACATCATCAGACTGGCACAAGATATTCTGAAAAACACGAAAGAAAAATAACTACTGTTTTTCTTGGAATGACCGATGGAGGAAAAGTTCAGCCTTTAAAACTAAGGACTGCAGTATTCTAATTGCTTTTTTATTTATTTATTTTTCCAAGAAATGAAGGAATTGCAGCAGCAATAATACTTCAAAATCACTAGTTTTAAGATATTTCGAAAACACAGGAAACTTTCTTTTTTAATGCAAAAAGGAGGATTTCAATTTAGTTTAAAATTAAATAAAAGGTTATTCACCGGAGTATGAGTCAAAAGTTCGTCAACCTCTTTGAAGAATTACAATAAATATTCGATGCTGTAGGTAGCAGTTTAGTTTTTTTTAATTTGGGTCATTTTATTAAAATATATACTATTAGCGAAGAGAGACTGGAAAAATCGATTTTGTCATTATTTCGTGGAGAGATATTTTTGAAAAAACGAATTAAAATTTTGTAATTGAATTTAGATTGAAACAGTGGTTTCTTTGTATTCAGATCCAGAAAAGAAAAAGCTGAAACGGACCACACACTGCTTCCTTGTATGCGTGTGAAATAGGCGATGTTTTTTATTTGCTCAAACAAAGAGAAGTGTGTATTCATGAATGTGAACAAAAAGCAATTATTCGCGAGTTAAATGCATACGTTTTAGACTCTTACTGCTCATATAAACGTACGATAAACGCAGACAGGGGTGGATACAGAAATAGTTTTTGGGTGGGGCCCAGAAGAGCCAAAAGTGCTCCGCAACCCTATATTTTTTTTATCAAAAAAATTCTCACAAAGTCCCTTTAACCCATTTATGCCCAAGTTTTTTTAAACAATTTTTTTTTCAATTTTTATCTGCTTAAAACTCTGACTTGGAATGGTTTGCATACATTTTAGGCGTAAAATAAATCGTCGTTGCCATATTTATTATTTTACGTCCTGTTTATGGGACACTAGGCAGATATGTGCGCAAAATGCCACATTACTTGACTTTACTTTTGCAAAGTAACACTACAGAAAGCATCTGTGATCCATTTTAAGCAAATCATTTTAAAATAGTTTAATTTTATGAAAAATAAGTTCGTAAAAAACACTTCCTTTCCGTGGCTACTAGGGTGGGGCGAAAAATAAAAAGTTTTTCAGATCAACTTCTAATAGTTGCCAAAAGTTGTCTTTGGTGATAGTTTGTGCAAAATTTGAGAATAATCGGTTAATATCTTCAGGGGCGCTGCGATCGCAAAGTTTTACCATAGCTTTGTTATGGATTTTATGGTTAAAATATCAAAAAAAAAAAAAAAGCCTTTAGCTAGTCTCTTTGCGTTTTTTTTACTCAAAAGATGTTTTTATGCATTAAAAGCATGTGAAATGACTCACAAACATTATTTTTTATGATATATTTATATTTAAAAAAAATACCTTTTTTTCACGTTTTTGTTTCTTTTTAAATGCTTGAAATATAAATATATCATATAAAATCATTTTTTCTGAGTTATTTCATATGCTTTGAATGCATGAATATATCTTATGAGTAAAAAAAATACAATGAAATTAGCTAACGGCAATATTTTTCATATTTTAACCATAAAATCTCGATAAAAGCTATGGTAAAACTTTGCGATCGCAGCGCCCCCTAAAGATATTAACCGATTTTTCTCAAATTTTGCACAAAAGCTAACTATCACCAAAGACAAATTTGGCAACTATTAGAAGTTGATCTGAAAAACTTTTTATTTTTCGCCCCACCCTAGCTGGCTACTCATGCTGGATCGTTGCTTGACTGATTTGTCTGAAAATAGCTGTCAATAAATAAACTCTGATGTCCAACTAGTGGCTCTAACTGGTTTTCTCAAGAAGGTGGACTATTTAACTTGTGAAAAACAGCTTTAGTAAAATGATATACTCTTTACAGGTTTTTGTATGTAGTAACTAACAAGCGTCCCGTTTATAGGCTACTGGACATAAATGGGTTCAAATGTTTCAAAAAAGAAAAAAAAAAAAAAAGAAAAAATAGAAGGGGAAAAAATGTCAATCCACAGTAAAGTTTTGAAAGATTACATACACGTACTAATTTACTTCGAATGTGTGGCGGAAAAGATAATTTTCAATATTTTAAACCAATCAGCTTTTAAATCTTATGTCAAGTTATTCAATATTACTTAACATTTAACCGAATTACACCCTAAGTAACGAGAGGTGGCGGATGAAAGAAATATTAATTTCCCACTCTCCGCACTTTTCCCTAATGGTTGTCATAGTTACGGAGCTGTGGACTTTTTTCCCACTTAGCTTTTGCAGCAATGGTTGAATGCAAACGATTAAAATTGTTTTGTGCGCAAACTATTATTCAATCAACGTTAATAGAATACTTTTTGAAGTATTTATAAAAGGCAGTGGCTCTCAACGGGGGCGACAACGCCCCCCAGTGGGCGGTTAGAAGATATTAGTGAGGGGCGGTGAACATATTTTGGGTGGCAGGGGGGCGGTGGATTGAACAATGGGGGTTGTCCTTCAAAAATAATATATATTTTTAAATTTTGTTCAGAATGACGCGAAATGTCTCCAAGCTTGGCGACGCCTAGTGATTTCTCTCCTAATTGAGAGCAAAGCAGGAAAAACTGCAAATTTAACAATTCAATAACAAAAATAACCACTTTTTACAAGATTTGTAACAGTGTGTTATATTCATAACATAAATATTCCCATATAGTCTGTGGAGTTAGCGACAAAAAAAGCCGAAATATTTCACTTCCGGATACCAGTGTGAAATTTGGTACAGAGCTTATATGTACATATATAAGAACAAAAAACCGCCGGGAGACAATTGATCACGGGTCATGAACTCCCGTGATGACGTCATCAAGATGGCCGCTTTTACAGGTAAATACGTTCGTTTAATTGCTTAAAACTCCATCATAGATTGAAGTATTGCAAAACTCAAAAGTATCATCTGAAAGCTCTTTGAAAGAGCTATTTAGAAAGATTTAATTTTTCTTTCTGAGGTCAAAGTCCCACCTGTAATCACGTCATCAAAATGGCCGCTTTTACAGGTAAATACGTTTGTTTAACTTCCCCTAAAACTCCATCATAGATTTAAATATTTCAAAACTCAACTATATCATCTGAAAGCGCTTTAAAAGATCTATTTAGAAAGATTTAATTTTTCTTTCTGAGGTCAAGGGCTCACCTGTGATGACGTCATTAAAATGGCCGCTTTTACAAGTAAATACGTTCGTTTAACTGCTTAAAACTCCATCATAGATTCAAATACTGCAAAATTCAAATATATCATCTGAAAGCTCTTTAAAAGAGCTATTTAGAAAGATTTAATATTTCTTTCTGAGGGCAAGGTCCCACCTGTACTGACGTCATCAAAATGGCCGCTTTTTCAAGTAAATACACTTGTTTAACTCCCCCTAAAACTCCATCATAGATTCAAATATTGCAAAACTTAAATATATCATCTAAAAGCTCTTTAAAAGAGCTATCTAGAAAGATTTAATTTTTCTTTCTAAGGTCAAGGGCCCACCTGTGATGACGTCATTTGAGACCATTTTGATGACGTCATTACAGGTGAGACCTTGACCTCAGAAAGAAAAATTGAATCTTTCTAAATAGCTCTTTCAAAGAGCTTTCAGATGATATATTTGAGTTTTGCAGTATTTCAATCTTCGATGGAGTTTTAAGCAGTTAAACGAACGTATTTACCTGTAAAAGCGGCCATTTTGATGACGTCATCACGGAATGACCTTGACCTCCGATCAAGTGTCTCCCGGCGTTTTTTTGTCCTCCTATGTGAATTTAAGCCCCACATAAAATTTCAGACTGGTATCCGGAAGTGAAATATTTTTGCACTAACTCCACGGACTAATAACGAAAAACATAATTTAACGAGTGAAAAATATGAACCACCATTCCAAATATTAAATCAATTTTCAAGGTGTGGCAAATGGCGCATTTCAGATAAGAGCAGGAAGCCTTTCCGTTTGGTAAGAAGGTTTCGTTTGCGCCCATTAGATTTGTGGACACAGCGGCGCCTAAAATTAAAGCGTCGCATGGACGCGAACCTTCGGTAAATAAATCAGAATACCCGACAATGTGTCGGTTTCCTAGTGCAGCCTATAATTAGTCTCGGCGCTTTCTCTGTGTAGCTCGGCTTTTGCTGTTTCTAAATGAAATAATACCGTTTAGAGTTGAGTTTCAAAATGTGGAGTAGGGCTGCGACATCGATGTCGATGTTTTGGAAACATCGATGTTTTTGTTAAAACATCGATGTTTTTAACATCGATGCTTTGGTGTCGATGTTTTTGAAACATCGATGTTTTGGGTTCGATGTTTTTTCCGATGTCGAGGTTTTTTCATTTTGAATTAAAAATGTAACAAAATTTCTCACAGAGAAGTGACATCGATGGAAAAACATCATCTTCAAAATGAAAAATACCATTGACATTAAAAATAGACCCAACAACATTCAATTTCGGAAATATCATCACCAATGTCATAACCCTAATACATACGATCTGCACCCGGAATTAATGTCTGACAAAAAAAAAAAGTGCAGGAGCCCTTTAGTTATCATTTATTGAATCTTATTTTCACACGTAAATAGTCTGGATCCCCGTCAAACATGCAAAAATTCGTCTACATTTGAAAAGTGCTACAGCTGAGCTCCTGTGATCCACCATGCGAATTAAGCTCAGTTATGTATTAAATCCGCAATGTCTGGAAAATAGCATAGAAAAAGAAAGAAAAGTAAATCTGGTGCCGCCCGTGTGTCTGGAATTTCCCAAAACTATACCTCTTTTACCGAATAACAAATGCATTTAAAATAAACAGAAGGATTTTTTCTTGACACATCATAAACATCAACGGCGACAGGAAAAAATTCTCTGGTCTGTTTTATTTGTTTTTTGCAGTTGACTTGCAAAATGCGGTTTGGTATGATATTTCACTCATAAGTAAATTCACATTTCTAGCTCCTAATAATAATTGTTCATTGTTTGAAAAAAAAAATGTGTTTCATATAATCAAAATAATTCTTTCTCATCATTGAACTGACGATGACGGTAAGTGCTATGATACATTTTTTCGAGGTAGATTAATTTTCAGTGTTATTCAAATTTAAAAATACTGCCTTTTTCTATAACTAGTTTGTATTAATCTTTGCATGTTTTTTTTTCTTTTTTTTTTTATACTACTCAAGGGTCAAATCAATACATGTTGCGAAGTTATTCCTATTAATTTGTATCAAGGACTCAAAATTCAGAATTTTCAAAAATTCGTTGAGTACTTATTCTTTTGTATAACTTAAATTAATTATTTATAAAATTTATTACTGGCTTTACTTTGACATTTTTGAAATAATAGTTTTATTTAACACATTGACGCAATGCCAAAAGAATTCTCTGACCCTCTTGAAAACATTTGTTAGAGATTTTCATGTGTGTTACTCTGTAGTGTAGTATATTCAAAAATGTACACTATATATTTGTAAAAAGGTCGATGTTTTAAAACATCGATGTTTGAGAACATCGATGTTTTTTGGTCGATGTATCAATACCATCGATGTTGTAATTTCTAACATCGATGTTTTGTAAACATCGATGTTTTGCCTTCGATGTCGCACCCCTAATGTGGAGTCAAATTCTTAAACCTTACAACAAAGAATAAATGCATCTAAAACTGATTCTCAAATCGTCTGGTCCAGTGAACCGGCACCGGTCCACAGAAATAAGGTGACCGCCCCTCAAAGATTTTTGCTAGTCCATGATAAATTTTCCCTTCTCAAAAATAGAAAAATAAAATTAAAGAATTAATAAATAAAGTTTAATTTTCGTGAATTTGCATGACTTTTTAGCCTGCATACTTGTTCTTCTTAACACTTAGATGTTTTCTGTAAAAATTCTTTAACCGAAAGTTATATTTTATTTATACACTAGCTGCGTGGCCCGGCTCTGCCCGGTATAACTTGAGAATACAATTTATGTCAAGTAACGCATGTCTATAAAAGTCCCGATTAGATTTAAGTCGACATTTTGCGCAGTACGAAAAATGAATCAATCGCCAAAAAAGTTTTAAGTCCCCGCTGCAGGAAAAGCAAAAGCAAGGATTTTATTTGTTTATGTTCAAGAAAAAAATGGCAACACCTTTTTCTCATTAATAATTCATTTCACCGTATTTAATTTCTTTCACGCTCGTGCAGACGATTTTTATAATTCCCATTTAAATTGCATATTTCCAAATTTTCAAATGCCCATATCTTTCTTCAGGGTGGAGATATCGATTAGTGGTTTCAAAAACCTTTGGAAGGAAATTCTCCTAACAGGTTTTTTTGCGTTCTTTCGAATGAGACCAAGATCCGATAAGTATTTCGCTAGATAGATCCATGTTGAAGTCCTTTATTCGAAATTCGAGCGGATCGGTACTTTTTTTCCGCTCAAAAACAACCCTATGATCCTTTCCGGGTGCCCAAGTATCTCCCTGCCAAATTTCGTCCAGATCCGACGTAAACTGTGGATTTGTATAAGGTACACACATACATATAAACTTATATATTCTTTGTTTTATTTATGTGGATTTCTAATTAGCATTATTTTATAAAAAGGAAAAAAGCACTTCAGCCGCTAGCTCAATTTTTTCCAAGTATTAGACGAGCTCGAATAGATTTTTTTTTTCTAAAAAAAAAATAAGTAAAGAAAGAACATTTGGTGGTGTGGTGGGGGGACCCTCACAGGTTCGTAAAAATAAGCATGTTTTTCATAGTCCGGAAGTGTAAGTTTTTTTTTTTGGCGGGGGGGGGGGGGATATCACCGGTCAGCAATTTTTTTCAAAAGCTCTTGCTGGTCAGCTGGTTTTATAGGTTGTGAAACGCCAATATAGAATCACTGCAACGACACTGTTTCGACGGTGAAGTGTAATTTACAGTCAATTGACAAAAATGTGCACTACAGTCGACGCTCGATATAACGACCGTCTCCGTCCTACAGAAAACGGTCTTTATAACGAGTGGTCGCTATAAGAGGTAGAACATAGAGTATGTTGGGATACAGTTGGGAGTTTTCTCACTGGTCGTTATATTAGGATGGTCTTTGTAACGAGTGGTCGTTATAACGAGCGTCGATTGTATTTGCAAAAGCGTCAAACAAGACCTTATTCAGTTTCAGTTGGTGTCGAATGTACTATTAAGTCCACAGTTTTTGAAAGTTGCATAAAGTTTCCTCATTAGTATGCTCAGAGATGATTTGAATAAAAATGTTCATTTTACTATTTTGTGTAAAGCAAATTATATATATTTTTTTAACGTGTAATTGAGGGTGAATAAACGAAAGAAAAAAAATGGACTGATAGACTGTCTTTCTTTTTCTTCTCCCATCGTCTTTTCTTTCTTTCTTTTAGCTTATTCTAATAGCTTTTCTTTAGAAAAACAAAACTTTTAATATTTACTGTAATCAATTCTATTGTTTTGACGGGCAAACGGGGGAGCGTCAATTAAATGGGCAAGTGGATAAAGGTGATATGTGACGATTTTGGAGAAACTTACTTTTTACCATGGATGAAGGTGAAAAGATAATTTTTTTTGAAAGCTTTTTCCAGAGAAATTTAAAAAATTGTCACATTTCACCTTTATTCACTTGCCCCTTTAATTGTGTTTGTGACTTTTCACAATGGAACACACACTGATTTGAATTTGTGTAAATCGGCGAAATTCAAATGTCACATATCACCTTTATCCACTTGCCCCATTCAATTCCAAATGTAAGGGGAAAGGACGGATAAAATAATATGAACTTGAAGACTAGAAAAACTTATGTAACAAAATCAAAACGCTGGCTATACGAATGAGCAGCTCGTTTAGAACGTCTTTTAAAATGTACAGAAGAGCTTAGTTCAAAGTATCCATCACGAGAAACTATGAAATCACCCATATTGCCCTTTATTTGATAAAAATATTTTCTTACTTGCTGTGTCACCAGTAAGGATAAACTTGGTTACTTTCATTCCACAAAAGTTTGAACAATATTATTTTATATGAACAAAAATTTGTGGCTTAAAAAACACAAACATTTCAAAACGAATAACTCATCTGGACATAATTGAAGGGCTTCGGAGATGAAGGGGTTATTGCGAGTAATTAAAGCTCAAAGTTTTATTGTTTCAGTTGTTGTAGCTTTTTCGTTTTCTGGTTTTGTCATTAGTGTGGATATGAAATTGGTCTATCGACATTTACTGTTTCATGTACGTACCTAGTTTTACTTGCTTACCTGAATCCATTGCTTATCATTGTACAGAGTGTTTATTTTCTAAAATCTAACTTAGCTCCTTCATCCTCCAAGCCCACAAATATTTATTTTGAATTTTGAGAAGAAATTTTCATCTATTGTTGAAATCACATTCCGCACTTTTTTGCAGCTTTTTTGTTTTCTGGTTTTGTTATTAGTGTGGATATGAAATTGGTCTATTGACATCTACTGTTTCATGTACCTAGTTTTACTTGCTTACCTGAATCCATTGCTTATCATTGTACAATAGGGTGGGGCGAAAAATTAAAAGTTTTTCAGATCAACTTCTAATAGTTGCCAAAAGTTGTCTTTGGTGATAGTTAGCTTTTGTGCAAAATTTGAGAAAAATCGGTTAATATCTTCAGGGGGCGCTGCGATCGCAAAGTTTTACCATAGCTTTGTTATGGATTTTATGGTTAAAATATCAAAAAGAATGCCTTTAGCTAGTCTCTTTGCGTTTTTTTACTCATTCGATATATTCATGCATTTAAAAAAAAATTTTTATATGATATCAAACATTTAAAAAGAAAAAAAAAACGTGAAAAAAAGTGATATTTTTGAAATATAAATATATCATATAAAATAATGTTTGTGAGTCATTTCATATGCTTTCAATGCATGAAAACATCTTTTGAGTAAAAAAAACGCAAAGAGACTAGCTAAAGGCATTCTTTTCGATATTTTAACCATAAAATCCATAACAAAGCTATGGTAAAACTTTGCGATCGCAGCGCCCCCTGAAGATATTAACCGATTTTTCTCAAATTTTGCACAAAAGCTAACTATCACCAAAGACAACTTTTGGCAACTATTAGAAGTTGATCTGAAAAACTTTTTATTTTTCGCCCCACCCTATTGTACAAAGTGTTTATTTTTTAAAATCTAACTTAGCTCCTTCCTCCTCCAAGCCCACAAATATTTATTTTGAATTTTGAGATGAAATTTTCATCTATTGCTGAAATCACATTCCGCACACAAAAAATTCCCAACACCCACTTTTCTTGATAAAATTTAGCATCATAACAGAGCAATCATCAGAAGAAAGATTTCAATCTCTCACGCCTTCGCTTTATACAGTAATTAGGCCCACATTTCTCCAGGCTGTATGATAACTCACGAAACCCTAATTTTCAAGGTTTCCTCCATAACAAACTCACAATAATCAAAATGAAAATAGGAATGCATAAGTAAACACAATTCTCTCCTCTTTTATAGAAAAAAAAAGGCTTCTGAGAGGTCAAAGAAAGATTACGTATAGCAGAGTACTGGCGTAATTGCCTAGGTCAAGGTTACTCCTAGCTAGCACAAAAGAAAATTTTAAAAGGCAACACCTTATTACTTGTGAATTCTAGAATTTCATATCATTTGCAATTGCTGAAGAAATCATTTCAGCTAGGAGTTAATTCATGTTATTAAATTTGGAATGAAACTCAAATATGGCTAAGCAAATATTTGGTGTATACTTACTGCGGTATCAAACATACTGTTCAGTCATACTATTATGTGGTGCAAAAACATTTTATGACAGCACGTCTAAATTTTGCGCTTGAATCATTTATAAATAAACTTTAATTGATCATAACTCCGAGAAGTTTTATGTTTATGTCTTATATTTCAATAAGTGCTTTGAGTTAAAATTCTGGACATAAATACGCTTTTATTAGTTTCACATGTGTGTTTGTTTGTATGTGTGTATGTATGTATGTAACTCTGAATAAAAGATAAATTTCACGTTCTTTACAAATATAAAAGCAATACATTTAATACTATTATTAATTTTACTAAAGGCTAAGCTATATTACATGTTGATGTATTATAAGTGTTTCAGTTTGTGTATGCAATTCTGAATCGAAGGTAAAATTTCCAAATTTTTCAAATTTTAAGTTAAACTTTTCCATTTTAAATACCACATTTTTTTACAAATGAAGTTAAAAACCAACGTAAATAAAGCAGAAATTGGGTAGAAAGTACAGCGTGTACGCAGTACATACTGTACTTTCTACCTAATTTGCGCTTTATTTACGTTGGTTTTTAATTTCAATTATATTTCAGCACAAAGCTTATTTGATCATTTTTCATGTGAGGCAAAGTGAAATAGTTAAGTTTACTTGCCTACTTCAAAAGGAACAAATAGGAATTTTGTTCTAAAAATGTTTGTACATAAAGAAGGAATTTTTTTTTTTTTTTGATAATACTTTCGTTGAAATATTATTTTTTATCTTTGGCAGTTATTTTGAACTTAAAAAAAGTGACGAAATTTTCACTTCAAAAAAACATGGGGCAAAGTGAAAAATAAAATATTTTTGCCATGAAAATTTTTCAATTCGACGATTAACAGTAATTTTCATCAAATGAATGCGTAAATAAACGAAAAAATAATTATTAACTAAAAATAAACCAATGAGCAAGTAATGAACAAATAAATTAATTAATGTGTGAGAAAAAATGAATGCATAAAATAGAGAACGAATAAGAAAATGAGTTAATGAATGAGTAAATAATTAAGTAAAAGAATGTAACTGAATTAATAAATGAAGAATTACATGAGTGATTTAATAAATGAATGAATAAGTACACGAAATGAACTATTTCACTTTGCCCCATCCACTTTACCCCGCGTGCACTTGACAAATTACATTGAACATTTAAAATCAAAAATGGCATAATATAAACTAAATAATGACTACACTGGATATCAGTAGTTCTCAATTAATAGTTTGGATGACAATTGCAAAAATCTTATCCTTTTATAATAACAAGAAATATTTTTGAAAAACCACGAATATTACACAATAAAGGTATCAAAGTTTTAAAATGGCTTGTATAATATTTTCGTTGATCTTTGGAGCTACTTATTTTTTGACAGGAATTAACTATCTGTCTAGGAACTTAGTTAAAATATTGCTAGATAGGTTACACTGCAAGCTGGGAAAATATTTCATCATTTTACTTTGCTCTGCTATTTCACTTTGCCACACATTCCCCTAGTACATTTTTTTATTATTTATCTGCAAATGCTGTTTTGAAAGTTTGTTCTTCAGTGATTTTGGGACTTGATATTTTCTTTTAGTGTATCTGCAATTTAAAATTCCCAAATGATGCAATAAATAAATAGAAAAATCTAATATTTAGAGAAATATATAAATTTTATGCATCGTGCTGGGAACCTAATTTCTTTTTAAAATTTGAATAAATGTTTGTTTAATATCAATATGATTGTCGAAAATGTTTATTGTAATTTCAAAAATTACAAATTATGCCGACTTGTGCTTGAAAGTGTAAACTAGTGCTTGTGTACTGAGCCAAATCGAAAAAAAATGGGGGGAGGAAGTAACTAATTGTTTATTTAGTTACTTCCTCATATCGCGCATTTGTTACCTGTTATTTTATTATTTTGCAGAGAAAACAATTGATAAGTTCATATCATTTAAAAGATAGCGTTTGCTTACTAAATTCAAAATTAATGATAGTTTGCTCAATGAGAGTCCTTCTCTATGGGCGAGTAACACTTAATTTCTTGAAGGAAAAAGGATGGTCTCAGTGTTTAGACAGTAAATGATACAGCTGAAAGAGCTGTAAAAATGATGCAGGACTCTCATGGTTTGCTAACAGTTGATGAGGAGCAAAAACAATTTTTGTTGTGTAGCATCCAAGAGCACCGAAATATATACTCTGACTGCAATATACAAACATTAAAACAATAATGTTTAGTAATGTTTATTGTACTGTAATATTGTAGTAAATATGTGCTGTAAATAAATCGTTGTCATAGTTTAAATTTTTTTTTTCAATTTATTTATTTTAACTATTTATTTATTTTAAATTACAGATACATTTAAAGAAAATATCAAGTTCCAAAGTCACTAAAGAACATACTTTCAGACGAATAATAATAATAAAAAAATGTAGTACTTAAAATGGAAAATTTTAACTTAAAAACTTGAAAAAACCTTTATTTTGAGTAATTTCCGGGAGAAATAAATATAAAATGAGAGTAAAAACTTATATTTAGCTCTAATTGAATCGGCAGTTTGAAGAAGGGAACGAAGACCAAAATTTCAAAATTGGGTTTTTTATCTCTTATTGTGGATACACATGTTTGTGCGAATCAAAGAACAAAAACCAGGTTGGTTTTTGTTCTTTTAATCGAACATGAGTATCCACAGTAGGAGATATACAATCACGAAAAAATCCGATTTTGAAATTTTGATCTTCGTTTCCTTCTTCAAACTGCCGATTCAATTATATACTTTATGCTTCATATTTTTCGTCTTGATAATTTCTTAAAATTTATCTTTCGTTGTTTACAAAATACATAGAAAAAAAGCTATTTATTGAAGAAAATTATGAATTTTAAGCCTCGTTTGGGGTACCTAAATATTTTTTAATTTGGATAAATAATTTTTTGGGACATGTTGGGATCTAGGGAAAGCGTTTTATCAACATGAAATTTTGAATTTCCGAAAAAAGTTGTTTTCGATTTGGCCTTGTGAAAAAGGGCTAGTTCGCACTTTCGGACGCAAGTCGGCACGGGTTACCTTTGTTCAAATTGCATGAAACTTTTTTTTTTACAATTGTTTTGATGTAAAAGGAAAAAAAAAATCAGAGGGTATGCGTTACGAAATTCCGACTTTCGGTTTTTTGGGGACACCCTAGGGTACATCATTTTACTAAAGCTGTTTTTCACAAGTTAAATAGTCCTTCTTGAGAAAACCAGATAGAACCACTAGTTGGACATCAGAGTTTATTTATTGACAGCTATTTTCAGACAAATCAGTCAAGCACAGATCCAGCTTGGGTAGCCACAGAAAGTAATTTTTTTTCGAACTTATTTTTCATAAAATTAAACTATTCTAAAATGATTTGCTTAAAATTGATCATAGATGCCTTCTGTAATGTTACTTTGCAAAAGTAAAGTCAAGTAAGGTCGTATTTTGCTCACATATCTGCAAAATATCCCATAAACAGGACATTAAATAACTCAATAAATATGGCAACAGCGAACTATTTTAAACCTAAAATGTATGAAAGCCATTCCAAGTAAGAGTTTTCAGCAGAGAAAAATTCAAAAAAATTGCTAAAAATAACTTGGGCATAAATGGGTTAAAGCAATTATCACCATTTATCCTCAATACATAGCAGCACTGGTCTATTACATCTTGTAACGAGTCCGTAGAACCTTCAACTTTCTTAAATGAGCATTCCAATCTTGAGGAAATAACTATAAATTTATTTACAAGTATGTACACTATTTACAATAAAGCAGGAACCAATTGCTAAACATCCAGCAATTAGGTAGCAAAACAGTACACTGTACTCTCAACAGTAACTCAGCACCACGTATCAAACGTGAACAGTAATTAAGCAATTACAAAAGCAAAACAACCATTCGCCAAGCGAACGAAAACGAACATCTCAGAAATCCCATCTGAGAAAAACTGACTGACTTGTGTTCAAGGCCAGCTATTTATACACGAAACGAATTCCCGACAACATTCTAGTAAAATCTGGAGTATTCTGTTTTTCATAACTTGAAATAATCCATTGAGAACGCTCTAGCAATAAAAAGAAAAAGACCACTCCGAGCGAAAAATGTCTTCATGCTTATTAAAGTTAGGGCAAGTGTAAAAACTGCAAAGTGTTACAGGGCCGGTATACAAGTGATAAAAGTGATATCTTCAGATACTTTTGCAACATGTCGCCAGATAAAACCAAAACTAGTAAAAATGATGCAAAGCAGGAAAAACAACAACTATTTACAAGATTTGTAACAATCTTAAATGAATCGATATAGATAGTTTTTAAAATCACTTAAACTACCAAGTTTTGAAATTATTTTTTTACAATGAAATATTTTTCCTTGTCTCTTAAACAAATAGTATGAATAAAATAAACATTTATCTTTCGTTTAAGATGCGTTTCATATCAAAACAATTATTTGGAAAAAATCTTGGTCATAATACATGTCTACAGCCATTTGGCAACATTTTGAGGAAACATCCAGAGAATACTTCGATTCATCTCGGTAGTTCATGAAGAATGTGCTTTGTTTATGTTTCGCGCTAGCTTCTTTTTCTTTTTGGAAAGTATAAAATAATTATGCGGACCAAAAAGTGGTACTTTCGGTTGTACTACCATTTATTTTACCTCGCAATTGAAGGGGCAAGTGGATAAAGGTGATATGTGACATTTGAATTTCGCCGATTTACAAATTTAAATTAGTGTGTGTTCAATTGTGCTAACTCACAAACACAATTGAAGGGGCAAGTGAATGAAGGTGATATGTGACAATTTTTTAAATTTCTAGAAAAAGCTTTCAAAAAAAATTTATTTTCTTTTCACCTTTATCCATGGTAAAAAGTATGTTTTCCCAAAATTGCCACATATCACCTTTATCCCCTTGCCCCTTCAATTATCACTGCTTAGTTGTTGTTTAACCCCCGTAAATCCCCCTATATACCCCTCTGTAATTGTGAAGCATTAACATTATTAACCCAAAAATTTGAAATTGGTTTTAGTACAAACATTTTCAAGTTTCTCTCTTGATTCTGACCAGCAAAGGTCGTTTTAACATGCGTTCGGCAATCAGCATCGGGTTTTCTTTTCTTTTTTTTTTTTTATTCTTTCGCTGAAAGCTTAAAGTGCTTCATAAATCTTCATATAATTTTGAATTTTTTTTTTTTTTTTTGTAAATCGAGGTAATGTACAAAGAATTTGACTAATATCTGTGGTTTACAGAGCAAAAAGTTTAAAAATGAGTCAGGTGGTCTTTTGATTTCGGAACTTAACTTTCACTGATTGAAGAACGCAAATATTTATTGGCTAATTACTGTCCCGTCATTTAGGGGGAGGGGGGGGTTCCTCTTGACTTCATGAAAGCAAATGTATAATCATGTTAGTGGGAGTAGTTTATGCTGTTTTTGGAAAACTTAACAATGTGTTTTCACCCTTCGCGTCCCCCCCCCCCGGAAAAAATTCGAAATGAAGGGCCTATAAATTAGTAATTTATAAAAGCGGTCTTGATAAAAGCTCATCTCTTTTTACCATTTACAGCTACAGCGCCATCTAGTATATTTGCTTCAAAGAATTTGTTTTCCGTTCACAACTACTCGAAATTTAAAACTTTAGATATAAATGGGAGCAGAAAAAATATTAATTTTATTTACGTAGAAGACGACACTATTTGAGTTAAATTCTTAAATAATTATCTGCCACAAAATAAATCAATTCCATCAGTAGATTTTTAGCCAAAAAAAGGGAGGAAAATATTTTATTCGCAGTTACGCAATTTAACAAAATTAACGAATTTCACCTTCACTCTCAGTTTTCACGATATTTATGCTTAAAAACAGAAACATATTATAGCAGTAGATGGCAAGCAGAGAAACATACAGAATCATCTTCAATTTCCAATATGATTTACAAATTGGAAAATTAAAAAAAAAAAAGTTTAAGTTGGAAAACAGTTAAAAGGAGCAGAAAAAAAAAAGAATGCTGTTATTTTTTTCTCGCAATGTCAGATTTAATTTGCTTCCTGAAAAATTCACGAATGAAAAATTGAATAAATAAATTAACAGTAGCAATTTTAAATTTCATAGTCCTATTTCTTCTCATCCTTCTCTACTAAAAGTTTCTACTACTGCTGACGAATATAAGAAACAGAAGTATTTATGCAACATTCTTGTGTTAGTAATAGAATTCATGAAGCATAAATTGTTTATATTAAACACACTGAAAATTGCCAATCACTGAATCTAGCAAAAAGCACAACATTTAAAAAGATGAATCAACTGAAATTTAAAATCCTAATTTTGCAGATACAAAAAATAAAATAAATCCTTGAATTTCTGGAAATAATTAAAAATAGAGGTTTTTTTTTTTAAAGAAAGTTAGTTTACGAATAAACAAACTAAACACCATATTAAAGCCAAATATTTTGAACAGATTCTCTGAAATAAGTTGAATAAACAGCAATAATTTGAATAAGTATTTTTGCTCCGGATAACAGAATAATTAAAACGGCAACAGTAATTATTGTAATTCAAATAGACATATCATATCGATTTGTAAAGTAAGAATTGTAAAGAAACTAAAGTTACTATTAAATTTCCCCATAGATGGCAGCACATAAACATTCCAAATCGATATTTGTGACATTTGTGTTCTGATGTTAGTGGAAAATTTGCGTGCAGATAATTTATTCCGAAAGCAGAATAACAGCGAAAGAAATATAATTTATTCATGTGGGTTATTGAACCTAAATTGTACGATGTGTTGTTGACGATTTAAAAAGGATACAGAAAAGACTTTTCGTTGACAGAATGTATTCATTCACTAAGCAAACGATTGATGTCTATTTGATTGTTGACATGTGACATCCAGCGGGAAATCGTTAATTGCTTTTTGCGATTCAAAGGTAAAGAGGATTCCAGTTTTATTTTCCACGTTGCAGAGTGGTTTATAGGAAGTTCTTTTGGTGACAAAACCACTGCTTAGAATGAAAATTATTCGTATTTTTATTCTTTTTTCCTTTTTTTTCTTTTTATAGATATTGATAAGACTGGAAATTATCAATTCAAGAAACGCTAAAAAATGCTGCTGACAATGGTATAATATATGCAATGTCAAGAATTTTTTTTTTTTTCGGAAGAGGTTTTCCTTTCATAATAAAAACGAAATAAATTCCAAAGGTCCCATTGAGAGGGAAAAAAATGAAACCCTCAAAACCAAAAGCTAGATTTGCCCTTGGCAGGAACGGATACAGAAATAGCTTTTCGGGGTAGGCCAAGAAAAGTATAAACTGCTCCCCCCCCCTCCATATAATTTCTGGAGAAAAAAAATCTCATGAGAATCAAAATGCTTTTAAAAAGCACTGAATTCACTTTAAATTAAAAAAAAATGATACGAATGCGAAGGGTAAGATATTCTTTTAATATTTGAGCCAATTAACTACAAAACATTGCATAATTTCACGAAGTTACTGTAATCATTCACGGTATTACTTAGAAGCATTTTCCTAATGATTAAAGCAAGAAATTATCAAAACAGGATCATATCTTTTTTCTATTAAAAGAAAAATTAATGAACGAATCGTAATGTTACCCTTGAATTCGAAACTCGTCTTTTTATGTATTATTATTTTACATTACACTGACCCACCCACCGCAATAAACCAAAAAAATTTCGTTCAAATATACTTTATATTGGGGGTTTCTAATTTCTTCGTTTTTACTTCCTTTTACGTAGTAAAAGAAGTATTGTGATCGCGAAAAAAAAATCACTCAAATTTGAGTCTAAATTTTGATTTTGCTCACTCCCGAATGAAAATTCCTTAGTTTTTTTGACTTGTCAGCACGTGGATATGTACCTACCAACATATAAGCAGCCGAAATTTTTTTTTCAACCACCCCCGAGTTAATTACGACGAGTTTTCTCGTGACGTCTGTATGTACGTGTGTGCGTATGTGGGTCGCATAACTCAAAATCTATATGTCGTAGAAGCTTCTAGCTTGGTATGTAGGCTCTGAGGATGGTCTAGTTGTGCACCTCCTCTTGTGGTTGCATTTGAATGATTCCAAGGGGGTGTTTTACCCCTTTTTTAGGGTAAATCAGTGTTAATTTCAATGCAGACTCAAGTGATATGAATTGGCGCGACCACTTGGCGATATGTCGCCAAGCTTTTGGTCGCCAAGTGTTTGTCGCCAACTTGGCGACATATCGCCAAGTTGGCGACAAATTTGGCGAAAAAATATTTTTTGAATTTGGGTTCAACTTGGCGCTATTGGCGATATTTTGCGAAAAATTCACTGAATGATATTAAAATCAGCAATATTTAGAAAATTAAGCATTGCAAAATATTTTTTGCATTGTTTCGTGGCAGATTAGGGGAGTAAATATTTGAATTGTTACCTTGCTCACTCCAAGCACTTTATTTAACACTTAAGGCAACTAGTAAGAAATTTACACGTAAAAGGAAGTAGTGTGGGGTCCATACCAGATTTTTTAAACTTATGCTTACGTTGTGAAGAAATAAACTAAAAATTAGTTAATGGGAAAGTTAAATTTTTTTTAACCCTTTGGGAGGGCCAGGGGCCCCTCGGTTCCCCATAAAATCCGTTGTTGGCTCTTGGCAGTGATGGATTAATTTAGAGGTTTAGACTGCTTTTGTGCAGTCTTTCCCAAAAATCCAGATGTTTCTGAGCCCTTCGCCTTCTTAAATGAGGGAGGGCTACTCAAATCATCCGAAACATCTTCTTTTATTCAAAGTATAATACTGCCGTAGGCATGTAAAGGGCAGTAACTGCAAAATTTTCTCTTTTTTTTTTTTTTCACTTTCGTCATCTGTCGTACTTTAGCTTTATTTGACAAGCTTGTTTATTCGGTTTCCGCTGAAAATAAAGCATTATCAAATTTAAAAATTGAACAACAATATGCATTTTCTTAGAGTTGTATAATAAACAATATTTCGGGGTAAAAGTTGAGAAAAAGTAAAAATTAATACTAAAATTTTTGGTAACAGACTTGACAAAGAATAAAAATACGCACCTGGAAGAAATCTTGTGCGAAATGCCACAACAATACTCCTCGATTCAGGAAAATAATTTTTTTTTTTTTTTTCAGAAGCCATCAGCTTCAACATACATGAGGACTGCATACTATGCGCTTTGCCTCCTGAGAAACACAGGACAGATTTACAGGACAGAGAGGATGAAATAACGTCCATGGGCAAGGCGGGATTCGAACCCGCCACCACTTGCTTACGAGGAGAATATTCTACCTCTAGGCCCACGTGGCCCCAGGAAAATAAAATGATACGAAATAGTTACGTCACTAGTTTGTTAAGTTAACTGAATACGTGTTACCATCTTTTGACTGCAATAAATTTTGCAAACCTTTTTTAGCTCAAATAATCTTAGGGTAACGGACTTGACAAGAATTGCCGGACAAAATATATTCATACATTTCTTAATGAAAAAAAATTACTATTGTCAATATTTATTATGAGTATCATATACTAATAGTCAATATATACAAATAATTTGTTGTATATACTTTTTTATACAATTAAGTATATAAAAAAAATAGCTGAACTTGCGAAAATTGGAAATGGACAAGCGTTTTTGCATTGATTCTCATTTTTAAAGACTCATAAAAAAATAAATAAATACATTTCAATAATTTTTTGAGTGATAGAATTTTTTTGGGGCATTTCTTGCAGAAAATAATTGTTCGCATTGAATTTAAAATATAAGTTATGCTTCAAAATCGTCTTTTTAAGTTCCGGACAGCAAATGTAAGCAAATTTTGAAAATGATCCATATACAAATTGAATGAAGTATTAACTGCATAAAAAATTACCTCATACCCAACTTAATAAATTCATCACAAGTTACGCGGTACGAAGGAATCATTTCTTTGCCAAAATTGCTTTAGTCGAATTTTGTTTTTTCAATCAAATTCACTTCAACGCGTACAAACTATGCACTGAGTAGAAGGAAAATTGAAATCCACGAAATTTCAAGACATATATAGTTTCTTCTAGAGAGACAATTAGTTTAGAAGTCAATGACATATAAGATCATACGAATTAACTAGAAGATAACTGTATAAAAGAACAACTTATACTTTGCGGGACCTCGCCATTCGAGTAAGACTGCTCTGACAAGGTGGTCGGCATGTTTAACAGATCAGAGGTAAATAGTTGTGGGAAGTGATTACAGTTGACTCTCGATATAACGACCGTCTCCGTCCTATAGAAAATGGTCTTTATAGCGAGTGGTCGCTGTAAGGGGTAGAACATAGATTATATTGGAATACCGTCGAAGTATATTAGGATACAGTTGGGGTACACCGGTCGTTATATTAGGATGGTCTTTGTAACGAGAAGTCGTTATAACGAGCGTCGACTGTATTTCGAAGGAGAGTAAGGTAACTTTCGTTAATGCGTATTTTAATGTCAGAGGAAAACTATTCACCAAACTGTATTGTAACAGGTAGTACCTGTGGGTGCATTTGCTTCAGTACCTCATTACTTTCTTTATACTGGTTTAAATTTTAAACAAATGAATAAGTGTCCGAATTGAAGACCAGTCCCTGAGGTAATCAAAACTAGACATTTCAAAACTTCAAATGCTTCGATTGCTGTTTAATGTAGACTGTAAATAAACTTTTTTGACAAAGCAGCAAAACTAATTTCAAAAGACCAATTCGTGAATTGATAATATTTTATTAACTCCAATATTTTACAATTTTTCTTAAAACTGTGTACAAATTTAACATCTGTAATAGATGGAAATAAATGACACACAAATTCAAATTAAATATGAACAAGAATATTATTTATTATATTTTTACAGGTCTATATTACTTTCCTGTTGAGTTTCAAAACGCGTACAATATATTTGCGTCGGAGGCAGCTGTATATGGTGTACTATATTTTTGTACTCAGTTAAAGTTCGATAACACTTTACACAGAGGACAAATCACAAATCAGACTTTTCAGAGAACCTCATTGAGCGAGGATCGTTCCTAACAACTTTTTTCCTTGCATATTTATATGGATTGTAGAGTCACAGGAACAAATATGTGAAGAACTATTACATTAAGATTCTCACTGATCTTCTAAATGGTTGCTTAGTTCAAGCAAGGGGAGTACATTATAACTTTCAAAGATATACACTGAAGTGACAAAAGTCATGGGATAGCAATATGCAAATTTTCAGATGGCAGTAGCATCGCATAGAACAGGTATAAATGCGCAGTGCTTTTACAGAGCTTTCATTTCTGTTCAAGTTATTCATGTGAAGAGGTTTTAGCGTGATGATGACCGCACGACGTGAATTAACAGACTTTGAACGCGGAATGTTAGTTGGAGCTAGACGCATGGGTCATGCCATTTCGGAAATCGTTAGAGAATTCAACATTCCCAGATCCACTGTGTCAAGAGTGTGCCGAGAGTATGAAATTTCAGGCATAACATCCCACCATGGACAGCGCAGTGGTCGACCGCCTGCACTTAAAGATCGAGACCGGCGACGTCTGCAAAGAGTAGTAAATTCTAACAGACAAGCAACACTGCGTCAAATCACCGTAGAAATCAATGTGGGACGTACAATGGACGTGTCTGCTAGAACTTTGCGGAGAAATTTGGATTTCTTGGGCTATTCCAGCAGAAGACCGACTCGAGTGCCTTTACTGACAGAACGACATCGCTTGCAGCGACTCTCGTGGGCACGTGAGCATATCGGTTGGTCCCTAGATGAATGGAAAACCGTGGACTGGTCCGATGAGTCACGATTTCAGCTGGTAAGAGCCGATGGTAGGGTTCGAGTGTGGCGCAGACCCCACGAAGCCATGGACCCAAACTGTCAGCAAGGCACTGTTCAAGCTGGTGGTGGCTCCGTAATGGTGTGGGCTGTTTTTTCATGGCATGGACTTGGTCCTCTAGTGCGACTGAAGCGAACATTGACTGGAAATGCTTATGTGCAGCTACTTGGAGATCACTTGCAGCCATTCATGGACTTCATGTACCCAAACAACGATGGGATTTTTATGGATGACAATGCGCCATGTCACCGGGCCACAACTGTTCGCAATTGGTTTGAAGAAAATTCTGGACAATTCCAACGAATGATTTGGCCACCTAGATCGCCCGACATGAATCCCATTGAGCATTTATGGGACACCATCGAGAGGTCTGTTCGTGCCCAAAATCCTGCCCCATCAACGCTTTCACAATTATGGACGTCTATCGAGACAGCATGGCTCAATATC
>JAXGGA010017504.1:0-24196 GCA_038373865.1 Uloborus plumipes | reverse complement strand
TTACAACGTAGGAGCTCCTTTCGAACGAATCGGGATCGACATTCTTGGTCCTCTACCGAAAACTACTGATGGGAACAAATACATCCTCGTTGCCATTGACTATTTCACCAAATGGCCCGAAGCATATTCCATTCCGGATCAAGAAGCTACCACTGTAGCAGAGACTCTAGTCCAGCATTGGATCTCGAGATATGGGACCCCTTTGCAGATCCATTCCGATCAGGGAAGAAACTTCATCTCTGCTGTGTTTAAGGGCCTATGTGATATCCTCAAAATTGAGAAAACTCGAACGACACCACTACACCCACAATCGGACGGCATGGTAGAGAGATTCAACAGGACAATCCTTAATAACCTCTCGCTTATGGTCTCCAAAAATCAACAGGATTGGGACAAGAAACTTCCTCTGTTTCTGCTGGCCTACCGCAGTGCTGTCCACGAGACCACCGGATATTCCCCATCACAGATGCTCTTCGGCCGAGAGCTTCGGCTACCTTGTGATCTCGTCTTCGGTCTCCCTCCAGATGCGCCTTCATCGCCTGAGGAGTACGTCCAGGATCTCCAGGCCCGGTTGGAGGACGTTCATCACTTCGCACGGGAGCGAATCAACATCGCGACGGAGAAGATGAAGACCCGATACGACACAAGGTCCACTGGTCATGACTTTCAAGAAGGTGACAAGGTGTGGCTATGGAATCCCATCCGACGTAAAGGTCTGTCACCCAAATTGCAGTCGCATTGGGATGGACCCTACACAGTCCTTCACCGGCTGAACGACGTCGTAGTGAGGATCCAGAAGTCATCACATTCAAAACCTAGGGTTGTACATTATGATCGGCTAGCCCCATACTATGGCCATAGTTCGTAAAATAAATCTAAAGCTACCATGGTGACTTGTTTGTAAATTTTGTAAATAACTTTTGCCTTTAATTGTTTGTAATATGACTTTATCAATGTTAGTGTTTCTTTCATGTTCTCATTGTTATTGTTTATCCTGTTTACGATTGGTTATCATGTAATGTGTGCATCTGTAAATTTTCCCTTGCTTCCTTTCTGGGGATTGTACTGCCCGGGACGTGCAGTCCTTGGGAAGGGGGCAATGTTACAAATCTTGTAAATAGTTGTTGTTTTTCCTGCCTTGCATCATTTTCATTAGTTTTGGTTTTATCTGACGTCATGTTGCAAAAGTATCTGAAGATATCACTTTTATCACTTGTATACCGGCCCCGTAACACTTCGTAGTTTTTACACTTGCCCTAACTTTAATAAGCGTGAAGAAATTTTCGCTCGGAGTGGTGTTTTTCTTTTTATTTCTAGCGTTTTCTTGAATGAATTGTTTAAAGTTATGAATGATTTGGAATATTCCAGATATTACTAGAAAGTTGTCGGGAATTCTTTCCGTGTATAAATAGCTGGCCTTGAACACAAGTCAGTCAGTTTTTCTCAGATTGGATTATTGAGAGGCTCGTTTTTATTCGCTTTGGGCGAATGTTGTTTTTTGCTTTTGTAATTGCTTAATTACTGTTCACGTTTGATACGTGGTGCTGAGTTACTGTTGAGAGTACAGTGTACTGTTTTGCTACCTAATTGCTGGATGTTTAGCAATTGTTTCCTGCTCATATTGTAAATAGTGTAAATACTTGTAAATAAATTTATAGTTACTTCCTCAAGATTGGAATGCTCATTTGAAGAAAGTTGAAGGTGCTACGGACTCGTTACAGTATCTTACAGGATGGGCGATCACCCCTGTTGTCCCTCTCTTGTATCTGTTCCTGTATAATTAGATAGGATATGAATGGTGAAACTGGTCTTTTAAATAACTGAGCAATATGTCTTATCAGGGGTGTAGGAACTGGGGGAGCTCTGGCTCCCCCTGGAATATTTCAGACCGGCTTAGCTCCCCCCCCCCCCGAAAATGTCTTTGCTCTGTGGCACATTTTTTCCCTCAAACCTGTTTTCAAATGTGTGATCTTTTCCTAGGAAATTCACGCAATATCGCCAAAATCGTTAAAATTCATTTTTTAATAGTTTTTGAATTTTGTCTGTTAGAAAAGTTTGAGATTTCTTATTTCTGAGCAAATATTCCACATAGAACTAAATCCATATTAAAAATGCAAAAGTGTAGTTAAATTTATCTTTCTGAGGAAAGAGATATTAGCAATGTTTTTAAAATCTTTTTATTCACAACAAGTGTTTATTTGAATGAACATTTATGATTTTATAATTGATCTTGTGTGTCAAGCAGCGAATAGTGTACTTTCTCTCCCCCCTCCCAGGAAGCGCAAAGATCCGACATTGCGCCAGGCTCTCTTCCCCTGTTTATACATAGTTCCCATGCCACTGTGTCTTATTATAGTTATCATATCGCACCCTTGTTACAAAAGTGCCACAACTCAAAAATCACAACTCGCGTCACCAGGGTTGTCATTTCGTCCACTTTTTTGCATAAAGTCCGGGACGCCGGAAGAAATGGACAAAATTGGACGAAATGGACAAAATGGAAGAAATGAAAAAAAAAACTTTTTTTCATACGTTTGATGTATAAAAATGTTATGATGTACAATTAGTATCTCTCTTGCATTACCTATTTCCCAAAATTGAATAATGGTATCATACAAAAAAGAATGGCAACTAACTCAGGGCCGTATTTAAGGGGTGGATTTTTAGGGTTCAAACTCCCTCCGAAAATTTTCAAAACTTTACAAAAATGCTTTTCGTGGGTTCTCACTAAAAATATTCTTGCTATTTTATTTTGATTTTCTTAATTACTTTAAAACTGCATTTGAAAAATGAAATTATCATTGAACAATTGAAGTACAAATTAAGTGTTTTTTCTGCAGTATTTATTGTTATTCAAGTTATTGCAAAAAAAAAAAAAAAAAACACCAAATATCTTCAAATTTGTAAGTACCAAACTCTTCATTTAACACATCTTACCAAGTGTCCGTAAAACATAAATTTCAAAAGTACTCCTTTGAATGCGTGTATCTGAGTTAGCTCATCTATCCAGAGTTTTTTTTTTTGCATTTTTCATGTTGATATCCTTTTAACATCCATTGTAACAAAAATCAACAGTAAAAAGAATATAAAATCTAATTTTATTGACGTTATAGATTTCACGAGAAATAGGTTTGATAAAACCCTCCCCGAAACTAAAGTCTGGTTATGGCCCTGAATTAACCCATTTATTTTTAACTAATTTTAGTTGAAAGAAATATAATTTAACATAGTGAATAAACTATTGAGTGTAATTACATTATTATAGAGTAGACAAATAGAAAAAAAAAATGTTTTTTAAATATATGTAATTTTTAAAAAGAAATTAAAGAATATTAGGTCACCTTAGATATTTATTTAACACATTAGAGTCCCTTAAAAAGTAAACTTTATATGATACTTTCTCATAAATTCTATGATTAAATTTTGTTTGATACACATATAAATGTCTCTCATTTGTATTTGAAAATACATTAGATGCAAAAGAAATATTGGTTTAATTTTGATTCAAAGACTAAATCAAAACTGAAGATCTAAATATTAAATAAGAACCTGAACTAAGACAAAAAGTGCATGTCAAACAGTTTTGGTTCAGTTTGAGTGGCTAGGAATACAAACTGCGTCAAAATTGAGAATGGCTTGTAAAAGCTTAAATTTTAAGTGAAACTCTTTCACAACAAATAAACATCTTAAAATTATTTGCTGCTGATGTGTGCTCTCAAAGCATTAAATCTTATCGTTAATATTCATTTATTTTATACAAATACTATATTTTTATAATATGTTGTTTATTAAATATTTGTTTATATACATAATTATAGGTGCTAATTTTGATAATAAAATTATAACCACATTGAAAAAAATTAATATTTTAAAACATTACTTTTAAACTTTGGATTTTTTAATCAAGAACTGTCATTTTTTTAAAGTGGACAAAATGAACGAAATGGACAAAATGCTATTTTGTCCGGGGCGGTTTTTTCCGGCGGTTTTTTCCGCCCCGGACGAAATCAAACAACCCTGCGCGTCACAACCCAGCAACTCAGCCAGACTTGCTGGGCTTTTTTTAAAAAAAACTTTGTTTTTTCAATCCCTGGAGTAAAGCCTGTCCTGGCTATAACAACCAAAGTAACCAGCCTAGCTTGATACAAAGCCTGGTTGTTGGTCGTCATGTTTGTACTTGTATCGTACCTCCCGAAATCGTCAAGTCAAAGTATTTTGTTAACTTAGCTGCCTCAGCCTGTCAGTAGGATTGTGGTCACTACTTCATGCAAACAACTGTATACCAATCTGCCACAGGGTGCTATTCTAGCTGATTTAGCAGCTAGTATAGTATTAAAATTTCACTAATGTTTATAAACATTTAAAGAACATTTTATGTTACATAATTCCTTACTTGTCTTGCTGAAAAACCCTATTTTTTGAGCACATAAGTTTGTAGGAAAATTATTTACAGTGTTTCAGATTTCAATCCTTTTCCTTCTATTTCACACATTGTAAACTATAAAAATCATTTTGTGGAAGACAAGGTTAGGGTGACTGATTTTTTTTTTTTTTAATTCTTTGAAAATTAGTTTTATTTAGTTATTGTGACCTAATTTTAGAAGTTATTAAATTATTCGTAGATGCATACTAATATGCGCAATGATTTTTATTGCATCATGCAAATCAATGTCTTATTCGTTTGTTTTGCAAAAAGTTTTTTTTTTGAGCAACATTTACTTCTTTTTTTAGATTGTAGAATGAAAAGTTATTATTGCTTGTAACTATGGAAAAAACAGTCTCATTCATTATTCATTCTTTTATAGGTATCATGTGGAAAATGTGGTCTTGGACTGGGGCATGAATTTGTTGGTGATGGTCCAAATGGAAAATCTAGATTTTGAATATTCTCGGAGTCTCTCAAATTTGTTTCATTTAAGAGTATGTTGACTTAAAAAAAAATCAGTATTTTTATACATATATATATATATATGTATATTTATTTGGTGAATTTATTCATACACCTGACTCAGTCCAGTTCTCTTTTTCTTGCTCGTTTATTTGACCTACTTATAGTGTAGTAGATATGATATAACTGTTATCTCAGGTCCTCAACATCCTTGGTTAATTGATATCTTAAATGTTATAATAGAAAATGTAGCTACTGCATGTTAGAAAAAATTCTGCATTTGTCATATCTTTTAAATTTTATTTTGCATAATTATTTATATAATATGTTATCAGGGGTCTGTTCAGTATTTTTCAGCCAGTCCGTTTTTTATGAAAAACTAAATCATTTTAAAATATCAAATAATTTTGCCAAAAGAAGTTAGTTAAAAAAGTCGAATTTATACATACACTGCTCGACATTGAAAATGCAACACCAAGAAGGAGTGGTCAGAAATTCATGCAAATTTTACCGTAGACGCACGTCACTGAGTTATGCGAATGATATGAAATGCGAAGCTCTCCGACGCACGTGAAGTAAGATATAAGAGAATGAAGTTGAAAAGTGGGCTATGTTCATGTTGGTTTTTCTGCCAGACTAATTATCGGAGAAATTTGGTTTTTGTCTCGAAGGATACGTGTGATAGGAGGAAATGCCACGCCGTCCTCAACGAAGACACTTCCAGCATATAGACGACTTTACAAGGGGTATGGTGATCGGACTGAGAAGGGGAGGTTGGTCCATACGTCAAATTGCAGCTGATACCCACATGGATGCAAGCACTGTGCATCGGCTGTGTCGGAGATGGTTGGAAAGAGGAAATGTAGCCACATTGAGGGGTGCAGGTGCAGTCAGAGTGATGTCAGACCGCTTGGATCGACGGATTTACCGACAAGCTGTGGCGGACCCGCAAGTCACTTGTACGTCGATTCTGCAGCACGTGCAAGGTACCCTGGATGTTTCTGTGTTGACCAAAACCATTTCCCGTCGACTGGTTGCACGTGGCCTGCAATCACGGCGCCCGCTAAGAAGACTGCCATTGACCTCACAGCACAGACTCCAACGTTTGGAATGGTGCCGGACCAGAGCGACGTGGATGGCAGAATGGCAAACCGTAGTGTTCTCAGATGAATCCCGCTTCTGTTTGTCCAGCGATAGTCATCGCATACGTGTGTGGCGTCGACGTGGAGAAAGATCGAATCCGGCAGTAACTGTGGAACGCCCCACAGCGCGACAACGTGGCATAATGGTTTGGGGCGCTATTGCATACAATTCCGTATCACCTCTAGTTTGTATTCGGGGCACTATGACGGCCCAACGATATGTAGATAATGTACTGCGGCCGGTGGCAATCCCCTACCTCCAGGTTCTGCCAAATGCAATTTTTCAACAGGATAACGCCCAGCCTCACAGTGCTCGAATCAGCCAACATGCTCTACGAGGTGTACAGATGCTTTCCTGGCCACCATACTCTCCTGACTTGTCACCAATCGAACATGTGTGGGACGTGATTGTACGCCGTTTGCAGAACCTGCCACTGCCTCGTTCAGAGGACGAACTGTGGCAAATGGTTGAAAGGGAATGGCGTGCCATCCCTCAGGACACCATCCGCAGGCTTATTGACTCCATGCCTAGACGTGTTTCTTCGTGCATCGCTGTCCGCGGTGGTCCTACTTCTTACTGAGCCGACGCACAGTGGTCGATTTTTCAAATCTAGCTGGACAAAAATCAAAATTTCAACATCGTTATTTTTTGGCAAAATATTTTTGTTGGCAACTGAAATATCTACAAAGCAATAAACCATGTCTACTTTAGCTGGTTAATTCTTAGAATTTTTCCTCTAAAGGATTGAAGTACACGGATTGTAATATTACATTTTGTGATGCTTTAGAAGGGATATAAAGGACTTCGGCTACCTGTTGTCTCTGTTTGAAAAAAATTGTGCTTATATATTCTCATTAAGTCATCCAAGCTCTTTATTCTCTTAAAGGGCCTTACATTAAATACGAATTTTAAATATATTTTAAACTACGTGAAAAATTAATGAATTTTATACCATAACACTAAAAGTTATTGGAGCAGCAAAAAAATGCTCCACAAGTCTCCGCTCTCTAAGTTGTATTTTTGTGTACCAGATATGTTGACAAATGAGTGTACAAAAGATTATACCCGGATCTTTCCGGCAATATGAGCAACGTGTCTTGAAATTGTGGATTTTTTGTCTCAAACGATGAATTTATAATCAGAGAAATTTTTCATTCAGGTGTGTGTGGGGGGGGGGGGGGATATACTTTTTAACTAGCACCTGATGTTATATTTATTTTTAAACCTTGTTTATCAGCCTTGTATAACTGTTAAAAAAATATCAGCGTTCGAACGTTTTAGAATGTAGTTTAGATTGTAATGACAACGTTTACGTCTTCACATGAGTAAGCGAAAAAAATAGTTGTCTACAATAACTGTGTTTGAATGCTACGTTAAATACATTATATTATCAAAGATACAACACATTTTCTGTTTGCAGTATGGATAAGGGCAAGAATAATGTACAAAATTTTGCAATTGAAACTATAAATTAAAATGACCTTAAGGATAGTACGAAGTTAAGTGATGGAAATACTACTAGCATGTTGTGTGTAAGATTTAACGAAACATGGTGAAAGTGCTCTTCTATTTCTGCTAAAAGTAAAAAAAAAATGTTATACATACGCATATACTTTGTAACAAATTCCATTTGTTTATAAATGTTTATTATAATTTACTTAACAGTTATTCGATGAGCTATCATAAGAGCTGTCATAAGATTCCCAGGTTCTTTGACAATACAACGAAAGTCTATAGCTCGCGGTTGACCATATTTTTTTCAAAGAATCAGGCATTATCACGAAACTATAAAACAGAAAGCTACGTCTGTAACTCAAGGCACTAACTCAAAAAAAAAAAATAAAAAAAATGATACTCTAAATAGTCTTCATTCATCAGAAAAACGAGACAATGCAGAAATTGCTAAGTATGTTCTCGAAAAGGTATTACTAAAATTTAAAAGTTTTTTTTTGAAGCAAAAAATATCTATGCTAATAAAAAATGAACTAAGTTAATTGAGCAAAATTCTATGCTATAATAAAATAAATGAAACTAAGTTAAATGCAATTCAATGGTTATCAGTACCACAGATTTTTTTTTTTTTTTGACATAAAGCTTTAATCGCTTATAAATCAAATATTTCGAAACTATCATAAATTATTCATAAAAACCGTTTTCTAGGTAAAAATATTAGAAAAAACTTAATATATGTTATTGTTCGAGTGATGACAAAGTATCCATATAACTACAAAGCACCAAAATAATTTCCAGACCTAAGACATACGGGACTAGATGACCTGAAGAAACTGAGTTGCTATGGAAAAGCAATTAAAATATAGACTGTAGTCCTTCAGACAGTAGTTCTACTGCAGATCTTAGTCACAGACACTTCTTCTAATGTTGTTTTATGTTTATTATTGATATAACAACAATATTAAAACTTGCGACTCGATTTGACAAACCAAAGTATTTTTGTCCAGCTGGATTGGCAAAATCGACCACTGTGCGACGCCGTCCTCGCTTTAAATTTTGCTTATTTATTTTGAAATAAATAACACTTATTGTTCCATGCTGTCTCTGTCTTCTTACCAAATTTCATCAATTTCTGACCACTCCTTCTTGGTGTTGCATTTTCAATGTCGAGCTGTGTATAATAATGTATTCTGGGAGGAGGAGTTGTCAAAAATTGCAGCATTGAAACTTTAGGTGGGTATTTTTATGGCCTCATCAATGTATCAATTTCACTCCAGACTATGTTAAATTATATCAAATATAAACTGAAGATATTCAAAATCTTATAATAATTGAAACAAAAATAAGATTCAGACATCAATTCAGTATTTCACTTTCTGACTCAAGCCATTCTTAAAAAAACACGGGTTTTGTTTAAAATTTTTGAATTTAATAAAAATAAAAATAAATTTCATTTACTTTCTTCTTAAAAAAAGTGTAGTGAACATTAATAATGCGAAAAAATCCGATTCCTGTAGCGGATTTAAAGAGATCCCAATTTTCAAAGTGATAGCATCAAAAGCATAAAAACGGCATATAAAATGATGTATTTAGGTAAAATTATTTTACAGTTGCATTCTAAAGGTCTAACATATTATTAATATCTATTGACACAATTGATGCGAAAATAAAATGAAACGATCCTTTCCGTGTTTAACTTTAAAACTCATAAAAGAACAGTTAATTTTACACAGTAAAGATAATTTTCATTTATTTGCATCTTAACAAAGAGTAATTACCTTGCAAAAGGAGTCAAATTCGATTCTCATATCGAATGCAAAGAGATCCCATTTTTCAAAATGAAAGACCCAAAACTATAAAAACAGTAAATAAAATAATTGATTAAAGTCAAATAATTTTAGAATTACATTTCATCATGTCTATATGATGAATGTTGTTAATAATCACCGACATATTCGCCTGAAATTCGGAAGTAGGGAGATACAGCAAAACGGACAATACTGGACTTCCAATATTAACAGACAAAAAAATACATTAATTCCTGTATACAATCAAAACACCTCAACTGTAAGTATAAAAAAAAGAAATTCCCGATAATTATCTGCCAAAATAAGGTCAAAACACTGCACCAAAGATGCTAGATGGTGATAATTTTAATAAGTTGGTAACTCTATCAGAAGCAATCACATTTTTAATTCAACCTTAGCTATCTGTTTGCAGATCTAAGTTCAATTCGCTGATATGTGCTAATATTATTGTTATTATTTCCATTTTGTTTAAATCATAAGTGGAGAGAAAAAGCCTTACTCTGCATTTTCAGAGAATTCTATAACAGCAACATCACAGCAAGTCATTTTGATTTGCATACGATAAAACAAGCAGAATTATCAAAAGAACAATTCCTTTTAAGTTGTTAATTTCTTTAAAAGAAACCAACAGAAAGTGTTACATTTGATTACTTTAAAGATTTATTGCTTGCTGGAGCATCACAGGCAAGAAGTGTGCCCACTTTTTTTTCCATGCAAACTATTCCCTTCCTTCGTTCTTTAACGTCAGAAAAAGCACAGAAATATGCTGTGCATTATTTTGATTTCAGATTTGCTTTTTCAATGAATAATTTGAAAGGTCCATTTTGTTTGATCAGCATTTTGTGAAGGGTCTGTTTTGCATGAACGGAATTTTGTGAAGGGTCCGTTTTGCTTGATCGGATTTTTGTGAAGGGTCCGTTTTGCTTGATCGGATTTTTCTGAAGGGTCCGTTTTGCTTGGTCGGATTTTTGTGAAGGGTCTGTATCTTTATAAAATTTACGCAGAGTTAAGTGACCTATTCAGAACTAAATGTGTGCAAGGGGTTGAAATTCAGTGCCTTACATTAAATCTCTTTAATTTTTGTCAGTATATTTCTCAAACAGGTTTGTTTTTACCTATAAGCAAGACTACATTGCACCTGGGACAACAGGTTCTTGGGGGTGTTATTAGGCAAAGTTGTAAATATACAAAATATTAAAACTATTTAGAAGTGTAACCACACATACATGAATATTATGGATGCACGGATGAGGTCCTCACTAGCTTTTTCTGCCAATGTTGTGGTTTTGTTTTTAACAGGCATTTAATTACTGTGTTTCAATTGAAAATATAATTTTATTCTTTTTAAGTATTTAATGTGCATTATAACTGTTAAATATACTTGTTCAAACTTGGTGGTGTCAAACCTTTTTCTATTCGAGGGCTGCATCTCATATTAACTCTCATCAAGGTCCTGCCAGGACACATATAATTTTAAAATAGCATTTTTGCCGAATTTCGAACTGCTAACAAAAAGTTCACAATACACAGGCACTTATCAAACTATCACTTCGATGAGAATTTTTAAAATTATGTGCTCTTTCATTGAAATAATTACCATCGTAATACTGTCGGCCCCGCTTAATCGGGTAACCGATAAACAGAAACCCCACCAATACGAATAAAACATCTCGAAACCAAATTTTTCCCATGCCATAGATGCAATGTTAAAGATCCCCGTTTAATTGAATACCCCGCTTAATCAAATAATATTTTTTGGAACCGACAGTATTAGCATGTTAATCTACAGTGTGTGCAAAAAATAAACTTGTTTTTACAGTATAATACTGGCAGACGAGATTCCAGCTTAAAACTGTAAAATGCACTGTAATAAACTGTAAAATTGCTAATTTTACAGTTTATTTCTGTGCTTTTTACAGTTTTAAGCTGGAACCTCTGCCCGACTGAGTTTAAGGACATACTTTTAAAATTTATGTTCTAAACAAGCATTATTGGCTATTTTTGGTGTGTTTAAGGAAAGGATTAACATCAAGGACAGCTTCTCTTCCCCACCTTGAAAAGTTCATATATTTTATTGATTTTCAGTAAAAACATTGTGGGAAAACTTCCTTGAGTTTTTCTTTTCCATAAATATTTGAGTTTTATTTTTCGGTAGTAATATTTTCGGTTTCTATTCTTATTCTTTCAGTTTTTGAGATGCAATACATCTCTTGATGAACTTTCGTTTTACTTCTGTCTTTTTAGCTTTGAACTTTTAAACAGTAGTTTGACTTTTTAAAGTCCCAACCCTTCAAACACCCACTCCCCAACTCTTTTTAACCTTTTCCTCAATTAGAAACACATGTTGTTTATACATGTATTTTTCTCCCCTTGTTCTGTTATTTTCGATGCAATATTTTCATTTAAAACTTGAAATGTATATATGCAGGATGTCCTATATTGCTATTATATTTCTATATCTATTCATGTTTTTTTGAATATAACTTGTCGTAGGTTTCTACACTGTGCTGAAAACATTGTTGTTAATTCAAAAATATTTGAAACGCACATTTCAGCTACCATTTGTTAAGTTTCTCCATCAGCATTTGAAAAGAAAAGGGCACATGAAACTATTGATTGTGTTATGTGTAGGGCTGGTCTTATCAAGCACTTTTTCATGTCATTTCACACTCCAGGGTCCCCGTGCCTACCACAGCTTCGTGGTTTAACCGGGACAGGGCCCTGAAGAACGCTCTGTTCTTAATTTTGAACCAGAACCTAGGGTCAAGCAAACCCTAGGCCCAGCACCCCCAGAGGTATCGTTTCACTTGGAGGACTTTGTGACCACGACATTTTTAACGCCTCCGAGCCACCATTAATCAAGACAGTGGATCTTTGATCGGCTGAGATCGAACCCAGGTCCCTCCGAACCCAATTCTGATGCCTTCCCGATCGGGCCACCACGGCCCCAATCTAATCAAGCACAGAGAAAAAAAACATTGAACTATGTGTCTATTCAAGCACATAGTTCAATTTTTTTTTCAAAATTAAGATTTGAATAGAGGACTTTTTAAAATTGTTTCCCTGACAAAATTGTAACAATAACTAAGCATACAGTCAAACCTGTTTTTTTGAACACGCTTAGAACAAATTACTGCTAAAGCAAATTACAATTCTGATATCCGTTCTACTGTTTATTGTTTATCGGATAAGACGAACTATGGCTAAAACAAATATATTTTAAAGATCCCTTGAAATTGATTCAAATGTTTTAAATTTTCCGATTAAGTTTTTTTTTTTTTTTTTCAATTTTAATTGGTAAAATTGAATCCCTTTTCTGGTGGTTAAGAAAAAACATAATGCCTGTATTATGAAATGTATCTTTTCATGTATAATTTGTGCAGTTAATGGCAAAGTGAAAAGTTTAGTGTTTCTCTTAGATAATGACACTGCTGAGGGACTCCAGGGAAATCAAGAGGTGAATGACGCTGAAGTTTTGAAAGAAGACGTTAAACCACCTGAAGACGAGAATGCAAAAAGTACTTGCAGTATTTTCTAACTCCCTTCCTCAAAGAAAAGTTGTTTCAAGTTCAGCTGCACTCATGAAGCAGATGAAAAAAATGTGATGAAAATTTTCCTGTGATTCTTAATATAGTGTAATATTTTTTTTACGAATGAGAATGCTTTGAAATAGTATATAGTAAGCAAGCACACACTCATACACACATGCATATTTTTGACATGCAGTGCTTCTTTCAGAAGAAAGTAGTTGAATCATATCTGATATGTTAGATGTTAAATTGCCTTTAGAAACTAGATTCAATAAGAGTTATTTATGATGTATAGAACTTTTTATTGAATATCTTTACATCCATTAGCTCCCATCTCTTTGCAATAAGAGGCTCTTTGTAACTCCCAAAAACAAAATTTTTGAAAATCGGCATTTGAAATGAAAATTACATTTTTTAATGTTTATATTTAAATTTTCAAACAGTTGTTAACATTTTTTGCTATTAATTAATACAGTGGAACCTTGCTATTCCTTCACAATTCACTCCAGAAAACAGCTTACGAGGTGAATCATTTTTTCACGTCAGGTAACGTAAATTTGATTAATTCGCTCCTAGACCACAGGTGATTGCTTATTTTAGCTGTGAAAAGCAATAAATATATGATACTGTACAGCGTACATGAAATATATAAATAAAAATTTAATTTATCTTTGCTTGTACTGAAATGAGTTGGTGGCATCATAAGGAGAGTAGGTAGATAGATGTTTCTGTTTGAAATTGGAACCACCTTTTTATAAAATTGACAAGTAACTGTCCTTAAGGTGTTTTCTCTATATCAGGTTTTCTTCTTTTATCTATTTTTTACACTCAAAGCACCTTGGTGTTTTTTTCACGCAAACCTTTCCAATGTTGTCTGCCATTGACATTGACATTGGAATTGTGCTAGTTGATGTTCCTGTTGACCACAGCGGTGTTGTCATGCCATTTCTTTTTCTAGTAGTGACACAATTCGTTGATTTTTGCTGAGAAACTTTACTTCTTCTTTCTTCCTCAACTGAAGAAAGTTTTTCAACCACTTCTTTTTACTACTCCTTGAGCTGTTCTTGGAATTATTCCCTTGCTAGCTCATTTCTGTGGTTTTTGATCAACTTGATGTTGTTCAAATAGCGAAGCAGCGTACTAATGACGTGTACAATCTTACTTGACCAAGTTGAATAAATAATGTAGTAAGAGTAGAGAGGCAGACAAATGGTGGTGTTCCTCTGCATTTATGTTACAACAAAGCTTCAAGTTATTAATGTACACATTGTCAGGATAATCTGCAGATTATTTGATTTGCTCTGACAACATGTGGCTTTTGTCTGATGTCTTTACATCCATAAGGTCCCATTTTGCACATTGAAAAAGGCATTCCTTCTACCTACAAATTATGTGTCTGTAGTGTTTCTGCGCATTTGTGCCTTTAACTTTGTTTTATTTACTTTTATTTTTTTCGCACATAAGTATTTAATTTTTCTTCATCATAAGAAGTTAAATGACTTATTGTAAAGTTAAATGGATATTTTTTGAATAGACCTAGTACTGTTTTGTAAATTCAATTGTAATGCTGCCGTCCTGTGAGATAGTTTATTCACGCATGATAGACAAAATAATAAATTATTGAATTGACAAATATAAGTATTCTATGAATCATACATTGTAGTTCTCAATGTTCTAGATATGCATTCTACAAACAAATCTTAACTGATGGTAATGAAATCCAGAGACTAAAATTTCACCCTTGTTTGGAAGCCTCAGTCTGAAATAATCATGGCAGAACTAGAAGGAGTAATTATCTTATAGAAGTTGGGATCTCATTCCTATTGAGAGAGCTAAATTTAATTAATATTTGTTTGTAGTTTTGCCTGAGCTTCAGCCATGCACTGCTTGTTTTATTATATCCTCGGTATCTTTTATACCTTGTTCTACATAAATACTAGCATCATTTCAGTAATTCTTGTATGCAGTACTATTTCTATTTCTAGTAATCCTGTAGTTGTAGGACCCACCAAAGAATTCCGTTACATGAAATGCTATGTGTTATTTTAAATCATATTTAAATCTGGTGAGACTAAACACTTTATCACTACCATAAGTTAGCTTATCTACACTTTACAATAGGAATTTGGTCATCTTCTCTCTTGAACAATAAGTTACTTATCATGAAATATTTTGTTCTTAGGCAAGAAAGATTTCTCAAACTGTTGCAATGCTGCATTTTAAATTTCTCATTCTTTTGCCCTAACACAAGTGCCCCATGGTTCCTAAAAAGCATAGAAATTTCAGAAGCAGAGTATAATATTTTTAGGCCTCAGGGTATTTGAAGATCTGAAGTGTTGTAAATGAAGTTCTGTATAACAAACTGACCTGCTTTTCTTTGTTGTGGTGTTCAGGATCCATAAGATGAGCAGTATTGCCATCAGTTCGGTGCATTTTAAGTGTCATTAATTATTTTGTCCATCCTCTGAATTGCATTCAGGTTACATATTTGCATGTTGTTCATTTCAAAATACAAATGAAGTAGATGCCTGCAGGTAAATTTTATTTATGTAACTTTTATGTGTTTATTTTATCCAATAAGAAAATTTCTTTCAAATTGCTGTTTCTGAAAAATTGAAATTATAATGACCTATTTTTTCTTTGGTAGTTGTATTAAGCTTTCTCAAGGTTATTAAAATGCCTCTCTACAAATTCAATAAAGAACATATTTCAATTTCATTCTTTTTTTTACATTGTTAATTGTTCCAACTAACATTGAGTTTCATTGAAAATATTTTACAGTGAAACTATGTTAATGTTTCACTGTAACTATAAGCAATGAATTATTCGTTGCAATAAATAAATTATTCTTTTAGAATTATTAATTTTACAAAAATAATTAATGAAATTAGGTGTAAATTTTGTATTGATTCTAGTTGCAAAGTACTTTTTAAAAAAAAACTCTCATTTATTTCAGAATTTCATTACCAAATTATGAAATTAACAAAAAAATTGATAATGAAAATAATGAATAATGTTATAGAATAAATATGAACATTTCTTTTGCTAGGAATAAAGTATCTCTAAATTAAAAATGTATTGTAAATATTGGTTTTTCTTGACTATTACTTCTCTGAACCTACCCGGTGATTTATGTGTTGATACTGGGCTGTTTTTAAATGCCTTTTGTTATGTGATACAATATTATGCTTGCAAATTATTGGAGACACACATTTCTGCACATGATATCTTTCCTGGTAAACTAATGACTTGGATGGATGGATGCTTTCATGGAATGATGTTAGCCATATCAATTTGCTACTATAAAATTGTATATTTGTTACGTTAAAATGGAAAATAAATTTTTACAATGAGAAATTTAGTTTGAATTTCATTCTGCTTCTAAGAGGTTTTGTTGTTGAATTTGCTTTGAGGATATGAATATTTACTTAAAAAAACATAGAATATTCTAGATTCATATGGTCTTTAACAGTCTACTGCCTGAATCAATATTTCCTGTAGAATGAAATATTTTAATTCACAGAACATTACAGGGGTGATTGTGTTCCGGTATTTTACCGGATTTCCGGTATTTTCATGATCGATTCTGGTATTTTCATGTTCAAAAATACCGAAAATAAAATATTTTGAATCATGCTTTTATCTTCAAACCTCTGGATTTGTTTTTGCTTTTTCGAATTTTCAATGATTATACCGATAATTAGAAATAATATTCATCGAATAAAAATGTTAAGATGCCATTACAATTGTTTTTTTACTTTAATAAATTATTTTATTTGTATCTTTTTTTGGTTTTGATGCCTTCATTTAAAAAAATGCAATCGATTTGCATCGGATTTGAAAGTTGAATTTTTCTCATTTTTGACGCTTGTTACCCTACATTATTATATGTGTATAATTATAAAATTAGGTGTGCTTAAGTAATAAGGGCTTTAGTTTAAAAAAAAAAAACACCTCCTCTTCCCCCCACACACATTTTCTCTTTAAAACTTTCAGGTATTTTTTTACGAACTCACAATCACCCTTGATATTACAGAGAAAGGAATTTAACGCATATAGGTAGGTTTTATTTATTTTTGTATATTTTAATATTTTAAAAACATTTTTGTGAGGGTGACTGAAATATTAATTTGTGTCAGTAAACACAACCGAAGTGTAGAAACCACTCAAGAAACACTGGTTGGCAAAGGAGTAATGCTCCTGTAAGGAAATATATAGGAATGAAGTATGATCTGACTTCAGAATCATCGTGGGCAGTTAGAGGGTTAAATTTTGCTTACTTATGTGAATTCTAGTAAATTTACACTTTTATCAAGGAACCAAACAAGTGTTTAGGATGTCAAAAAAATGTTGAAGTAAATTATTTGTTTCAGTACTTGATTTTTTTTTTCGTCGTATGCCAGCCAGGCTGGCAATTTTTGAGGTGCGCTGCTTCACTTTTCCAACTGTACGGTAATTTGGTGTGAAGTCCGACTTCTACAGTGTATGCATGCAATAGGTACCCATTTATAGGGTAGGCAACCTTTCACAGCACAACAACACATTCACACAAAGAAAGGACAAGAGATAGAAAGCACATCCATACCCAAGCCGGGACTCGAACCCGGGACCACACCATCCGTGGCAGACTGCTCTGACCACTAGTTCAGTACTTGATGCAAAGACAATAAAAGAAAAGTATTTTATAACAATTTTTTGTAATCTTAATGCAAAATAACATTAACATGTTTCAAATGTCACCTTTAGCGATTTGAGATTGTGCATGTAACATTTTACATGAACTGTCTATGTCGAATCTTGTATTTACTTGCAGCAACATTTAAAATGTATTCTGTTCTATACATTTTAAGAAATCTCTTAACACATTTGTGCTGAAATGTAAAAGGTGATTAAGCAATGTTGTAGTGGAACAAATTTGTAAATTAATTGCAAACGGTGCTAACATGAACCTATTGTCAATGCATGATATGTGAACTTATAGACTTTTGTTGGATGCCTTTTTATTCATCAGTTCAAGTTTCTTGCACTGAAAAAGAAGTACCTTGTAAATCCAAAATGCAAAGCTGCAATTAATTCGCAAATTTGTGCTCTGTATCATTTTTTAATCATCGTTTAGTAGTCTACCCATTTGATTGTTTTGTAATTTTTTTTCGCATTTGATTTTGATTTGTAGGAAAAAGAAGCCAAGTGTTTTGTAAAACATGTTTGAAGAGCTTTGGTCTATGCTTCACATGGACAAAATTAGTGAATAAAAATTTGTAAATGTATGCAGTAGTATGAAAATAATAGGGGATAGAAAATCATCTTCCTTGGGTTAGTGTTTAGAATAGTCTCAGTGGTGTGAACACTCATCTTGCAAAATGACTCTCCCTGCTTGATGTTTTTGTAAAGTGATATAAGCTGTTACAAAGGTAGAACTGTTAAAGAGGGTAAATGACTTGATTTATGGGCATGCTTAAGGGTTTCTTTTTCTTTTCTTTTGTTTTCTTTAAATTTAGATTCAAATAGTTCATGGAAAAAACTGATTCTAACAGTGTTAAAACTTAAAAATTTCACTTTTATAAATGTGATATTTTCATTAATTTCCAATTATGATTTACATATATATATGTTTTGAAACAAATGGAAATAAGTGGTTTGACCAGTTACGATCCCTCTCGCTTCATTATGGTCATACTAAATACTTGTTCTCTTGTGCATGAACTCTGGATTTTAATAACTAATTTGGTGTTTTGATCTAAGGAAGGAATAAGTAAACGCTGTGGATTCATGGCATAGCACTCTGGAAAATACTAAAACAAAGTCACAAAATCATCAGTATCAATAATCAGTTTAAAAGTATTTAAATGTAGCTAAGTAGCAAATAAATCAATGAAAAATAAAAGTCGATATATGTCAGCTACCAAAAAAGAGTTCTGTTTTTGTAAATCGATCGAAAACTTGCTGACAGCCATGGTAAGATAAAGGGCAACACATGCAAATTTTTCACTTTTTAGCCTTTGTCATCTATTGTAAGTTCGCTTTATTTCACACTAGCGGTACCTGTACAGCTTTGCCCGTGGTATAAAATTAAAAGAAGGTTATTTGGTAATAAATGGATATCTCAGAAAGAATACTCAATTTTAGTTATAATTCAATTGTAATTCCTTAAAAGTATGATATAAAAATAAGCCAAAGGAGAAAATAAGAGCAACTTTGTTGTTTACAGAAATCTTACCAAAGTTTAAAAGAAGAAAGCAGTTTTCTTTCCTAGCTTTAAAAACAAAATAATACATTTTGAAATAATGTAATTAATAATATAAATAATTATTGCAGCTCTTCTAATACTCGTAGAACCTTCGAACTGATATTTTTAGCAGAAAATTTTAAATTTTCCAATGGCATAAGACTTGAAATTGTGTATGAAATATTTCTTCCCCTTGTTATCGAATTTGTATGAAAAAGAGCTAAGAATTAGAATAGAAAAGGAACGAAATATAATTTTCTCAAAAACGCTTCGTAGTGCACACTCCTGTGTTACAAACTAATTTTGTGCCAAATTTTATGAAAATAGATTGAACGGTTTTGGCGCTACGCGAGTCACAGACAGACAGAAAGATGGAAGGAAAGACAGACCCACCTTCAGCTTTATTATTAGTAGAGAAGATAGCTCATTTGTGATTTCCGCTGAAAATAAAGCACAGGAAAAATCAAATTCTGACATTTCCCTATTTTTTAAAGTGTGGAATCCAAAACGTTTTCATTCGAATATCTCAAAAACTAATTTCTTCTGATGCTACTCTTTACTTTCCCATGGCAGATACTCTAAGGCAGGAATTCAAGTGAAACACCATTGCAATCGCTTCGAGGCGATCGCAAATTGCAATCGCTACTGGAAGTCGAATTACAATAGAATCGCTTCTCGTAGCGATTGTAACGTATCCAAATTTGGGAATTTGCGATTGCATTGGTGAGTTGCGATCGTCCGTGTTTCACTTGAATTCCTGCCTAAAAGAGTTATTTATATTACTTTTTTCTTGCGATATTACTTTTATAGGTTTAGTTGGAGTAAGTGAGATCTTATTTTAGAATCTTTTGTTTTTAAAGCTGGACCTAAAAGTTTCAAATTTTTTAAAAACTAATTGGCTTTTTTCATCTTGGACTTTATTAATGAACAAAAGTTTATCATTATTTTCTTCAATAATGATTTAAATATTCTTAACAGTAACTATTTAAAAGTGAATACTCTCTTACTACATACGAAGCAATGAATGGGGCACCCACTTTTTATTTAAATTCAAATCAAGTTTGTATGAAAAACTGGGTCCTACTTGATACAGTTGGTAAGTTTTTAGTGTGAAATATTTTTATACATGTAACCACTCATCAGATATCTGCTGACATTTAAATCTGTTTAATGGAAAATTATAAAACAATTACATCTGTGAAATTTATTGAAAGCCTTTGGGGGGGGGGGTATATTTTACTTTTACTTATAACAGTATTGTTAAATAAACTTTACAACAAACATAAAGGTCAATTTTGGTAAATTCGCAAACATAAGTTGAAAAAAAATAGGAACTACTAAATGGAATCGTATAATTAAAGTTGGCTGAAAGAAAATCATTATCACTTCATCCTCACCAGGAAAGTACTCGACTTAAGTAATAATGAAAAAAGTTAAAAATGGTACCATTTGAAAGAGCATACTGAGACATGTCTTTGACCCAAAGATCAAGTGCCCTCGTCCCCTCATTTTCGATATAAGGGGTCTTAAAGTCGGCCGAAAATGAGCCAAATTTGAAGACTTGGCAAGAAATTGAAGCTAGCTCCAGATTCTCCCTCCCGCTGCTTGCTTGACATCGCATCATTTCCATGTTTGGTCATTCGCAAAGAAAGTGAACATGTTTAACGTTAACCCTTTACTTGTATGAGCTAAAATAAAGACTGCTGATCAAAACTATGATGTGGAAAGCAGAGAGCTTTATCCAGAGGAGCGAAAACTTTACAAAGAAGTTAAAGTTTTATCTTTTTACGATTGATAACAATACATTTTAGAATTTTAGTTATTTGAAGTTTTTTTACTGAACTAAGTTGTATGTGTTAATTATTATAAGTTAAAATATACTGCACGTGTTTCTAAATGAATAATTCGGGATAATTAAAAAAGTATGAAAAGCAGCTAATATGAGCTCATGTACAAAAAATGAAAGAAATAATCTTTGGGGTAGAAATTAAATTGTCATGGATTATGATATCAGTTCTTATTTAAAAAAAATCGATACAAGAAGTTTCACTATCTGCCAACTCTTAGCAAAAACATTTTTTTTTTAAATTGAAATCGAGAAAAAATAAATAATTTTTAAAAGAAAACGAATTAGTAAATATCAATAGCTACAAAATTATATCCACGTCGGAAATTACATCAATGGTAGAGGGAAATAATTATTTCCATTCTTAAAATATACTAATAGAATCGGCATTCATTGTAAAAACCCCTGCCGTTCAAACAAATTGGTCACTGTAGCGAAAAGTCTCTGTAACGTAAATGTAAAACATATTGCATGTTAATTTCGTACTATTTAAAAACACTAGACTAACTTTTACTAGTTCTGCTATATGTTCAACGGGTAGGAAAAGATTAACTAAACTGTAAATCAATACAAGTTTTAGCTTTCTTTTCTGTAAAAGTAGAAAATAGGTGAAAAAAAATCATGAAAGAAGGCCTGATGCACTGGAAAAAAAACGCTCAAAACAATCGAGTCGAAAAAGCACAACTTAATAAAAATAATTAAATACACAAGAGAAATTTAAAGTAGGAAAGTTGGGTTTTGAGCTGCGGAAACTGTACCTGTCAGTCTGTCTTTTGGTCACTTTTTCTGCCCCCCCCCCCCTGCAATAACTTTTGAGTGCATAGTCCGATTCGATTTTTTTTTATCGAAAGATCTCAGTGAGGACAATACACTCCCATATTTGACTTTTTGATTTGAATAATATTTCATTCAATTTCGAATTTCCGATGTTTTCCCCTGTCCTCACTTATAACTTTTGAAGGAACAAGTTCGATTCGAGCGAACATTTTTTTTTCGAAATATCTCAGAGAAAACACCTCATTCCTGTTTGATTTTTTTATTTGAACACGTTTTCATTAACTTTTGAGCCTTTTTTTTTTTTTTTTTTTTGAAAGACCATTCTTACATACCCAGTGATGCAATTGACAAAAATGTTTAGGATAACTCACTTTGAGTTATAGGGGACCCAGCAAAAGAGAGTGGTTTGAAAAAATTTATATTTGCAATTTTTACAATTAAAACCCCCCAAATATCCTCACCCCATACTACAGAATTGTACGAACACTTAAAAAAATAATTAAAAAAACAGGAGGTTCAGTTGTCACCTCATGTTGACAAGGGTCCCTTAACAAGGGGGACTCCCATTAAACAAGAGACCTGCTTTAATCGCAAATAGTACGATAAAATTTAATTTTGATGTGTTTATTAAAATTGTTCTTCTTCTTTAAAAAGCCCTCTGCTTTCCATGTCATAGGCTTGATAGTAGCTTTTTGCTTTAACTTGCACAGGTAAAGTAAAAGATTATTGTAAAGCCGTCTTTCAAAAGCTTTGCAGATGACCAAAAATGGGAATCAAGTTTCCCGTTGGATGCAAATTGTGTAATCGCACCGCAGCTTCCAGTTTCATTATAACTCGCTAAAATTGGCAATTTTTCAAAAAAAATTAGCTGACTTTAGGACCTTATGTTTCGATAATGGGGGCGCGAGGGCAAAAACGCGTGCGTCCAAAAACATGTTTTACAATGCTCTTTCGATTGGTACTCATTAAAAAAAAATTCATTATTCCATGATCGCGTACTTTCCTGGTCAGTAATAATTGCAACATCAACTGCATCAGGCTAATAACAGTCGATATTTCTATCATTTTTTGCAAATTAAACAGTGATGTTTTCATTTGCATCTTTAACTTTCAAATTCTTAGATTTAACGATTTTCTTTGCGAGTTTCACAAATATATAATCGCCAGTTTTTGCATTTTTTTGTAGCTGAACTATCAATTTCTTTTTGACCTTCATAATTATTTTGTATTTTTAGAAATTTCTTCATCAGAGATGATTTTCATTTCACAATGTCTCTATAAAAGGGGACACACATCCCTTATAAAGTAAAAATGTACAATTAAGTGGGACTCCTCCTTTTGGACACTTATTAGTAATACTTTGAGCGAAAATTCCTTTTCCTGTATGTACTTAAGATAAAAGTATACATGAAAGTTTAATGAATGCAAAAAAAATGATAAAAAAGAAGCTAGAAACACTTCTTTGAAAAATGTTCCTTGAACTCCCTGAAAAAATATTTTTCAGAAATTTTTGAACACCAGTTCTGTGACTCAGAAAAGTTCCATCAAGCTTAAATATGTGCAAAACAAATCACCGTGATAAAATTCGACATGATAAACGCTGATAGTATAAAAATCCATATGCATATTTTTTTTTGGGGGGGGGGGGGCGCACCTACTTACCACAGTGGCTCTTCCCGTCCCTCCATCTAACCTAGCTGAACTTTAATCTTCACGGGTATTTCGTTAACCCTTTGAAGCAGAAATGGGACACCGGTGTCCCACAGAACGAAACACCGATTAACCATGACTATTTTACTTTTTACGCAAAAAGGGACACGGTTATTCTATGCTGTATTACATAAGCAGAAAATTATTAAAATGCTAAATATAATATTTTCCCAGTGGCGGCTCGTGCCTTAATTTAGTGGGTGGGCCCGCGATTTTACGTTTTCCCAGTATAATGCTTACACAGATAAAATGGAGGAAACAATAGTTAGGAAACTAATGCTGAGCGACGTAAAATAATATTTATCTATTTCATTGATATTGTAAAGGGAGAGTCCTTTTTTGGACATCCTTGGTCCTGGATATAAATGTAATCATGATACGGCTATAAATTTAGAGCTTTAGAATACTTATCTCTTCTCCAAGCATTCATAATGTGACACCCGGCAGGATGACAAAGTTCATAGAGCCCATACAATACTTACAACACTTTTTAATAGATTAGCACAGCATTGTGACAAATGAGATAAAATTCAAACTAATACCAAGAAAATGGCAAACGCTCCGCAAGTCAAAAATAAAGTCTTCACAGAAAAATTTCGAAAATAAGAATCTCTAGTTCCAAATCGCAAATGTTCCCCATACAAATCCACAGTTTACGTCGGATCTGGCTGGACTAAATTTAGCAGTACTAAAATTGGCCCGTACTTGGGCACCCGAGAAGGGTCGATCGAATTTCAATTTAACGACTCAAAATTGCTCTTTTTACCCGAAATAATTATCGGATCTTCTCAGTTTTGGTCTCATTTTAAAGAATGC
>JAXGGA010017503.1:0-24196 GCA_038373865.1 Uloborus plumipes | reverse complement strand
GCCAATTTTCTGAGTTTACCCCATACGGTCTTCGATGGAATGGACGTTGTGATTGTGCTGACATATGTTTGCCACGAGTCCTGCTGGCTTTTCCGTCATATCTTTCAAGCTTAAGCACGAGCTCGTTTGAGTGCAATTAAATTTTGCACAGACGGATAGAGAGGGAATATGTTCTATGCTTTCTTTTGATGTTTTTGAGCTATTTGGTAATCTGCGTTTTACCAAGGTAAAGAACATACAATTCGACCTTGCGTGGTCTGTGGAATCACATCATTTGCTGCTGCCAGGATAGTGTCAGTGACTCTGCTTACCGCTTTATCATTGTCCACATTTATCACCATTTTTGGTGTTATTTATGCCAGTTAGTTGGGTAAATACTGCCCAATCAGCTCAATCAAGACGCAGTCGGGCTTGCTGCTGCTCATAACTACAACGTCCAGTGAAGGTAGTCTTGATTGGAAATTAGCCACTGGTGTAGAAGCCACCCTCAACCTGAAAGTCCTAACGTGGCAGAAGGTAAGGTAAACACATTGCCAGATCTCTGGCATGGTAGGTCTGCGTAGGTAGATGGTAATAAGTATTGTCATCGTTCTTGAGAATGCATAGATCATTGTCATTTATGAAATCCTCTATTATCAAACCTCTACTGCTGGAGTCTGGACTCCCCCATTTAAATCCCAAGATGACAAATGGGGGAGGAAGTTGATCAATCAAGATCTGCAGTTCCAATGCTTTTCAAATCATAAGAAGGTGGAATATACACTGAATGAACTGATCAATGAGTGAAGGTGCACACGCGCAGCTACTGCCTGAAGTAGCGTGTTGATATTGATGTGGCTAGATGCATAACCAAAACAAATTAGCATCGTCACTCCTCCACAACGACGAGCACTTAATAAGCAGTCATTGCGGTACATGTCAAAACCTTTCGACTTTGGTTTATCAGCACGCAACAAATATGTTTCTTGCAGACAGAAATGACGGTTGGTGACATTCAACAAGATTTTTCACGTCTGTGACATTACGCAAGTAACTCTGACACTTCCAAGAGAATACGCTCAGGGCCATGAAGAAAAAGGGAGAGAAAAAAGGCCAAAAGAAAGAACGGCTCACGGGCAGTGGCATCCATCTGCCTTCCGTCATCGGAAAAAAAAATGGCCCAAGTTCTTTCATTTCAACATCCTCAACTTCCTTGTGAACGGTAAGATCGGATATAGTCAATTTTGTTTTTTTGCTAGATAGCAAGAAGTATTCTTTTTTGGAATTATAATATTTAAGGTTCCTCTGTTTAGAGGATTTTGTATGATTGGTACATTTACGAAGAGAGAATCAGCAGATTTTACGTTTGCTATTTGCCTGAATGTATGGTATACTTTGGTTACTTACCTTTAAAATCAAAAAGTAAGAACTTTCTGTAGATCGCAAATGAAATATTTACTCAAAAAAAAAAAAAAACTCCACAAAAACCAATGTCAAGAGTAGCACATACCGTACAAAGCTTCCACTGGTATAGTTATTTCTTGAATTGATCAAGCGACTGAAGAAAACGGAGTTGTTAACAATTGTGAACAAAATGAACAGTGACAATAAAGGTTCCTTGCGGTCTACATTCGTAACATCACGGCAAAAAAACAAAAACATACGTAGAGTTTAATAATAACGGCATCCTTTCCACCTGAATCAATGCAGCTTGCAGCTCTTGCAGCATGGTCTCGGAGACTCCGGTCTAGATTTAACCGCTTTTGTGGGCTACCTTCGAAAACACCTCACCGGTGGCACCGCGCGGTTGAACTAGAGCCGCTATATAGACAGGCCGACGCATCAAGATTAAGTTTCACCACTTTGGATCCAATTCCTTAACTTTTACTTTCATATTTTCATTGTTGCGGAGTAGGGTTACCAGAAAAATGTTTTGGCTTATTGCTAAGCTTTGCCAAATTCACGCGCCGCTAATAATTGCTCACAGTGAAAAATTACCAAAACGCGATTACTGGCCAGAAAAGACAACCTCTCAAACACACAAGCACGCGTTGGATCCAAAGTGGTGAAACTTAATCTTGATGCGCCGGCCGAGTAGCGACAACAGCCGAGTTCGAATAGGACAACCGGTTAAAAGCAGAAACGGGGTTGCCGTGAAGCTGCAAGTTTGGCTTCGTACTCGCCCAAGGGTTTCATTTCTAAAAAATTGTCACAAACGTTGTGGTGTGACGGTGAGCGTGAACAAGAGCAGGAGAGGTCTTAAGCTTTACACGAATGCGATAATGCGTGATGTTGGTAATTTGTTCGAATTTGATTTTAACTTTAATAAAAGCAAAAGGTTACCTGTATTTAAAAAGTATTTCCTCGAACTCAAACCTCTGAAAAACGATTAGTGTTCCAATGTAATGATACTCTTAAGGTTTTAAAACAGCGAAAACTGTATTTGTATTTAATTGATCCAAAGAAAAGGAAGAAATAAAAATAGTAGGTGACTGAATACTAACTAGTAAATAAATTCATCGCGCGTTTTTGTTTTATTATTAAGTTTACCATCAGGAAGATTTTTGAGTACAACAATATTTCGTTCTTGATATCAAAAGCTAAAAAAAAAAAAAAAAAAAACTTATTTTTTTTTAATCTAGATTTCAATCTATCTTAAATATTTCACAGTTGAACAAAAAATAAAATTAAAATATGAGTAGGAAGAAATTTGAAAGAGTAATTAATGCAATAGTATCCACTCAATAATGTGATCACTTCCAGAGAAAGTGATTTTCATAAATTAACGACTGACTATTCAGAAAAAATTTCTAAATTAAGTTTTAAAAAAAATTAAAAAACACATTTTGAGTTTAAAAATAGAACGAATAAACTCTTATCTTATTTTCATGTGTGTAATACGGTCATAATATTATCCTGTTAAAATTTTGTAAATTTAATTCATGTGAATCAACTACAAGGCTCCAATATCAGTTTTTTTTTTTTGTGTAAATATCTAGTAAGTTTTTGATTAACGTAGAAGTTGCAGTGATACTTTGATCAGTTTTCCCAGACTCAAAAACTCTCAAAATGTAAGATATAATACAGATTTTTTGTAAAAAAAATCTAACAGGCGAAAGTGTTGTCTGGTCATTAAAAAAAAAAAACATTTCTATTTTAGAAACCTGATAACATTAAGCAATGTGATAATTTTGACATTCATACAAATGAATAAACTCTGGACCCGAAGTGAGTATGAAAAAAATAAACCGTGATCACATTAAGAGGAAACCACTGTATTAGAAGCATATAGAAGGTTTAAACAAGGTAACCTTTCTCCCCCTCCCCTAGGCATTTCAGTCGCTCAGCGGGCACTTATGGTTCAAAGATCAATTTGTATAAAGTTGAGAACTGAAATTATTTTTAGAAGTGGTAATTTTCATTTTCAAATATTCAGCAATTAATTAAGTGTTGGGGGGGGGGTGTAATTTAAGGTATTACAAATTTTGAACACATAGGAATGACAAAGAACTGTATCTGTTATTTTATATTTATTTCTCTGCATTATACATCATACAAAAATTTTCAACAATGTTTACACATCAAAACAATACTGGATAAAAGTTTAGTAGACAAAGTCAAAACCATTCAGAGCACCAATACAGGACTTTTAGATAAATTCAATTTTTGTTGGAAAAAATGTTTATAACTTAGATTAACAGATATTTCTAAAACAATTTAGTATGAAGAAAATTTATTTGCGCAATACATACAGTATTCAGTTCACTGGCACAAATGTTACAACATTAAAAATCTTTATTAAAGTAAGATTGATCAACACTTTATTGCACAAAATTTACAAATAACTTCAAATACTTGTTTCAAGTTTCAAGAAACCCTCTTTTCAATGCAACAGAAGTATGGGCTTTAGGATGACAAGTCGTCATTTTTTGCTTTAAGTATGCCTAAACTTTATTTAATTTTCAGAATTTCCTACATTTTCATGCAATCAAAAAAACACTGAAACCAATTTCTTCATGAGCTATCAAAATAAAATACAGAGTACCAAGACAGGATAGTGCGGCTATAATTTTTTGAGGCACGCTTATACTTTTGATTCAGATAAAAGCATGGGGCATGGGCCCAGTACCGAATCTGTAGCTTAAGTTACACAAATCAAGTTACACTATGCAATCTGTGTCGTCACGATTAGTCCTTGATGTACATCCAGCAAACCATGGCAATAGATGTTCTGTTGTTCACCGAGATGGGATTTCTATGCCAATAGCCTATGCATAAATAATTTAACAATAAAATTCATTTTCATAATGATTTTACATACATAAACTAAACAATATTTGATGGAAAATCATACTAAATGGTTTCTTTCCTCTAAATTCCATTAAAACTACCAGCAAGCATTAAAGGCACATAAAAATATTTAATGTGCCTCGTTTTTTCTTAAAGGAAAACAGGGCACAGGAAATATTTTAACGTCAGGGTTGGATTAAGACATCACGGTTCCTGAGGCCGAATTCTTCTTTGGGCCCCTATACTCAAGCTTTACAATTCTTACGTGTGGAATAAAAAAATTTTAGCCAATGAATAGCACAATTTTAGATATTTGGAGGCCCCTAAATTATTGTGGCCATAGGCCATGGCCTAATTGGCTTATTGAGTAATCCATAGGCGGCTCGCACTCGCACAAGGGGGCCACTGCCCCCTCACTTCCAAAAGTAAAGAGACCTTGCCCCCTCACTTCTTAGAGTTATTAAGTAATAATCAGTTGAAAAAAGAATGTTTTGCTCAGTCGATTGATTTATTCCACGAAAATTAAAGCTGATTATTCCAAAAATAGTCTTTTTTTCATGTCATTTCGTACAAATGGAGTCGACGGTGGTCATCGATCCTGACTTTTGTGTCTGTATTTGTCATATTTTAGAGATCATTTATTCAGAAAAAATTAAAAATCAATAATGTAGTCGAATAGTTGCAATAGAAAAAGGCAGTAATAAAGATGCTGGCCCCCTTCCTCATTTTTACCCCCCCCCTACCCCCACTCTTTTGATGCACTAGCCGCCTGTGGAGTAATTAGGATCTGCCCAGGATGAAATTTTTAAGGGCAACAAAATTTTTTCAATCATCTTTATGCCACTCTAAAAATAAATTATCAGTATTTTTCTATATTTATTGAGAGATCATTTTCTGAAAAACTACATTTCATCCTATAATGTAATAAATAATGGAATCATTGTGCTGTGCACACTTTAAAAGTTCAACAATCAATAAAAGAGCAAGAAATTCTTTGCAGGAAATTAAAAATATTCAACTCCTACTTCTGCAAACCAGAATGTTTACAAAAAAAAAAAAAAAAGCACAGTATTAAGTATATAAATGCGGCAGCTTACAACTATGCAAGTTTGTACATACCTTTACTCTTTCAAATATTTATTTCAATACCCTGGGGCAGAGTTTCCCATAATATGAGTCCGCTGACCCCAGGGGTCCTTGAGCCTATGCCAGGGGGGTCCGTGGTGCTACACTGCTAAAACGTAAAAAATAATTAAATTGAAGGACGAGTAACAATATTTTAATTAAAAACTTCAGTAAAACTTCCAAGAACTTTGATTTTAACACACATCTCTAAGCTTAAAATAATATTTTATATGGCATATTATATTGTGGTATGTTATGTATGACATTTATTTCTAAAATCGAATGCGAAATTGGCCTTTCGGATTCATATATAAACAGAAGATTGTAGAAGTAAGGTGATAGCATTTTGATTCCTAATTGAGTTTTGAATAAATTTTTATTTTCATAGCTCACAATAATAATGTTGTGTAATGAATACTAGAGCTCTAAAAATATACAGAACATGAATAAATAATTATACAGAAAAAGCAAACAAACAAACGCATAAACATATTAGAAAAAATAGTTAAATGAACCAATTGTATTTTGCTCGCAACATGGCGGGCTAGACTTTGGAAATCACTGCTATGGGATAAAATGCGTTTTACCTAAGCTCATAGTTATTTTAAATAAAAAATAGATAAAAACTCAAGTTTTCAATGATTTTACAAATATAAAGTAATAAACATTTCACAAACTATGAAGTGTCTTCAAAACAAAGTAGCAAGCATTAAAAATTCATATAAATATTTTTCGCTGTTCACCAATTTTGCTAAATACTTAACATGACATCATTTTTCTTAAAATTCATTGTATGAAGAGACTTTTGGAGTTTTATAGTTTCTAGGAACATTCAAATTGATGAGTAAATACATTTCTGAATATGAAATAAACAAGAAAAATACTAATTCTCACACTGAAACATAAATTGTCACAGGTTTTGATGCAAATTCTTATTTTTTGAAATAGAAAAATGAAATCTGAATTTTAAGCAAAGCGATGTGTTTCTTATCAAACGCAAATGCTACAGTAAATTCATGTGGTCATTGCTAGTTTCACCATTGGAATTTTTGATAAAGCACACAGAAGCAAACATTGATAATTCTGCAATTTCAAAAGAATGTGCTTTCATCCACATATATTTTCAAAAGAAAATAAAAAACAATCCGACACCAAGTACTTGTATGTTGCATAGAAAAAATTCAACTTGGACAATTCGTCGCTCAGGGACATTAAAATTGGTTAAGTATTCATTTTGATCAATGAAGTAAACATAAAAGTAATAATCGTAACGAAATTCTTACTTGAATTGGGTTTCAGAATCAGCTGGCATTCATTAGAACAAGAAAAAAAAAAAAAAAAACGCAACAACGTTTAGAACACACATCACAAAATGTTTATGCTCGCTTACTTCCCAATTTCCACTCGTCGCCAAGCATGAACAGACCGCGCCAAAGCAAAGACAAGAGCGTTCGTGAAAATAAATTAATTTCACACAATTTAAACTTTCCCTTAGCTCAAAGTAATGTTTTTCAATAAGTTTATCATCGTAACTATCGGTTCAAAGAGAAAAAGTAAGAATAATATACTAAAATGATGTATTAGAATGGTAAATAACACACCGGGAAGCATGTTTCTATTTTAACTACGCTATAATTAAAGAAATACCAGTAGAATCTCTAAAGTAAAGCTACATACGTATAGCTTAGACATTATAGAATAGTAATATAAGCATTAAAAAAGTTTTACTTGCCTTTAATTATCCGAAAAAAATGTTTTTTTACACTACTATCGGCCGCTCCATGTTAAAGCTACGAGAGAAAAAGCGACATAGCCCGCGTCGGACTCAACAATGCATCCACCAATTGTCCGTACTCTGAATACTACGTATTCATATAGGACTCTATTCCGAACGCTTCTGGTTGTCGCTCGGTCGTTTTTTATTCAGCAGACGACACACATTTCAGAAACTGAACTTGGCTGTAAAAGAGCGTTAAAAATTGCATTTTTAGGAATATTTCTGAGCTTTACATAACAAAGATTTATTCAGTCGAGAACGTCGTCTGCTTTTTTTTACGGATGATTTGCTCTGTAATGATTTGCTCTTTTTTTCCTGTAGATTTGACTTGTTTTGGCCCGTACTATTTTCAGTTTTGGCTTGTTTTGTTTGTAATTCGAACCGATGTTTCATTTTCAAAGCATCAATCATTTAAAAAAAGTATTATTTACTAAACTAAACTCTCCGTGTTTTTAACCACTGAGTAGAATAACAATAAACTGTCTGCTAATGCTTATTTTGATAGGATAATAACTTTAAACTCAGTCAATCTTGACTTTGACTATTGCTTTTTTTTTTCCTTTTCACTGTCAGTGTTTGTCTCTGCACAGGAAAGATTGCATATTGTTTTGTGTATTCTTGAAAAGAAATAAATATGTACACAATAACTAATTTATAAAAAAAATAATAATTTTATTGTACAAGATTTTATGTATTGTTACTTTTTGAAAAATCGACTCATGATAGAAAATGAATGCCATGGTTTGTTGGTTGCTGTTAGGCAGAAGAAGTTTTTGATGGATTTAAATTTGTTTTTTTTTTTTTTTTTTGCTCAATAAAAAGTTCAATTTTCACCTTCCATTTTAATTACTAGATTTTTTCTCTGTATGATGGCATAATTTTTATTTTGATGTATTTTAAATTAAGTTTTTACTATTACTCTTACCCATGTGTTCTCATTTAAATATTTTATGAATATAACTTTCTGCTAACTGTTTTATTACATAGCTGCCATTTTTTTCAGTGCTGTATTCAAAAACATCTCATACTCATCAGAAATATTAAAAAATGTTAGAAAATAGCATGTGATAGTCAAATCTCTTTAAAAATTGAGCAAAAAAATATAACTACCAATTTAAAAAATAAATCGGATGGCTTGAATTAGCTATTTGCCATGTAATCAAGAATGCCACAATCTTAAATTTTAAGAAGTGGAAATTCTTAATTTTCTGAATGGAATTCCAAGATTAAACAAATTAAACAGATGTGCACAAAGTGTACTTTACAGAAAAACGACAAAGCTGGAGGCATTTTTTTTCATAAAATGAGAATGAAATACCCACCTCCAGCTTTTTCGTACAAGTAGATGATAATCGGGTGAACTCATAAATATTCAAGATAGATTTTATTTCCCACATCATTTCAATTTTTCCCGCGGAGGGGAGAGGGCACAAAGGTTGTATACAGAGGCCCTTTTACCACACCGCTGCGCGGGGGTGCGCATTCCAGAAAAAAGCACTATAAGGTGCTGTCGGCCCCATAAACGAATACTGTTGGTTCCAAGAAATAGTATTCGATTAAGCGGGGATCTTTAACATTGCGCGTATGGCATGGGAAGTATTCGGTTCCAGGATATGTTATTCGTAAAAGCGGGGTATTCGTTTATCCGTTACCCGATTAAGCGGGGCCCACACTATACAGCATTTTTTAAAAAATTTTTAATAGGTGGTGGGGGGCGCACTTAAGTCTATGTACGCTACTGGGTCTATACTCAATAGAATTATTGCAAAAAAAATAACAACAATAAAAATTGAATTTTGACATCTTGAATACAAGTCGTGTTTATCACTATGACAAATTGCGATAGGTGTGTGTCTGTGTTGGCATACTTGTGTGTATTGGCTGTTGCATGTGTGTGCTCTTTCGCCACATGTGTTGCATGGTAGTGCATAAAATAAATTATTAATGCATCCACGAATGAGTTCATTAATCGCAAACACGTATTGACTTTTTCTTGCTTCTTGTTTAAATATATTGATTCTTAACTAAATAAACATTTTTCAGTCTTCAAAAAAAAAAAAAAAAAATGAAAATTATTCCTCTTATTCACTTTTAACTTTTATATCAGTCACGCTTGTCTCATATTTACTACTACCATATTAAGCATCGAAAGTGTTATTTGCCTTAAGTTCCTGCAATTCAGAACGTAAATTACTGATACTTATTTCCCTTGAAAGATTGTACTGCACGAAAGATTTCACAATCGATTCATTTGGAATTCCCTCTGAGTGAGGTTTTACCATATATCTCTCCAAGCCCGTATCTTTAGGTTTTAAATCTCCTACTTAAAGAAAATGTATGCTTCACCATAATGTTTGAGTAGATTGCTCTTTTTATAAAATTGTTTTCAATGTTTTACTGCAATCAACGCTTGCCCCTTCTTTACCGTCTGACCCAATAGGAACTGTGTGCCACCCAAAATGCTGAGTTGCTGTTTTTATTTTTTTAATATTCCTTATTATTGAAATGAAGAAAAATACACACACAAACACATATCAAAACTAAGTGATTTAAATGAGAAAAAAAAATGTTGGGGAAAAGTTCTAATGTCTTTCAAAAACAAATCTCGACATTTCAGTTTTTTAACAGATCATTGGTTAACTAATTGTGTCCCCCCCCCTTTAGTTGTTTACTTTTTTCTTCACCCCCTTTTTCTTCTTTTTTTTCTAGTTCTTCTGAAAATCAGAAAGTTTTCAAAATGTTGCTCCTCTAAAGCTCTGTTCCCCACCCTTATCATTACGAGCATGTCTAACTTCACTTCACACTCTCCAGGGTCCCCCGTACCTACCACAGCTTCGTGGTTTAACCGGGATAGGGCCCTGAAGAGCGCTCTGTTCTTAATTTTGAACCAGAACCTAGGGTCGAGCAAACCCTAGGGCCCAGCACCCCCAGAGGTATCGTTTCACTTGGAGGACTTTGTGACCACGACATTTTTAACGCCTCCCAGCCACCATTAATCAAGGCGGTGGATCTTTGATCGGCTGGGTTTCGAACCCGGGTAACTAAAAATTACTTAGCCTTTAATGTTACTAAATATTAAGGCTCGACCGATGGCATTTTTTGGCCGATGGGCCGATGCCGATTGTTGGCCGATTGTTCAAAGTTGGCCGATGGCCGATTTTTTTCCTCTTCCATCGGCCGATGACCGATGGTTAAAAAAAGCCAAATTATTAGATAAATAAATGTTTATAAGAGATATGATGGATCAGATATTCATTTAATTCTAATTATTTTTCAGTCATTCAGATTTTGGGCCTAAATTTCTATTTTACTACCACTCGACATAAATTATATGAGAGAGAGAGAGACGCAGTAAGTTGAGAACTCATTCGTACTATTTGTACTAGGTGTAGCCATGAAGATACTTTCTTAGCTGCAATCCGATGTTCCAAATGTGCTTACTTTTACTTTTTCTTTTTTTTGACTAATCAATTTTAATTTCAATGCAGACTAATATCATAAATTGTTGAAAACTGAGTGATATAATCGCAAAGTGTTTTGTAAAACAAAGAAAGTTACAACAAAGATGGAGAAAAAAATAAGATGCTGAATTTGGTATCGGCTGGACGGTATTTGGCAAAATTCCTATTAAAATTGTCGATATTTGTAACATGAATCTCTGTATAGCAGTTCCGCTTCGGTTCACAATATACTCTTTTATTCATGAATTAAGTTCCACGTACATGTACGAAAACGTTTGAGATAAAAATTTGAAATGGATACTGTGTTTAGTAATAGGCAACTGCTTTACTGTTTAACATAAACATAAAAAAAAAAGACTTCAATAACAATATGTGGATTTAGATGTATGCAAAACTTGGTAAAAGAACTTCCCATTATGTTGTTTAATCATTTTAAAAATATACGACTGAACCAGCCAACAAATTACACTATGTGAGTGGAAAAGTTCTTTAAGATATTTTTAAACCATAAAGTTAAACAAAACAAGAAGTTAAGTCAAGAACTAAATGAGCCTACTTTTCCGTACATCGACATCGGTATTCTAGCATCTGATCAATACTTTTAATTATCTGAGACGACAAATTATGTCAAACGTACCTTTTTAGCACATCAAGCTGATTCCTAAAAACCAAATATGCAGATTTCATCTGATGAACTAGGCACTTTAAAAGTAAACAAAAAAAAAAAAAAGATAAATAAAGTTGTTGCATCTTTTAAACAATGCAGCTTTTATAGTCTCTTCCGCAGAAAAATTAATTAATTATTTTGAAAAAAAAAAAAGAATTAAAAATAGGAAGCAAATCAAAACACATTTTATCAAACCAAAAAAAAAAAAAAACTCCATCCTAAAAAAATGTCCCGAATTTCATTTTTAATCCGTAGCCAATAATTAAAAACAAATAATTGATTAAATAAATAATAAAATGTTCTCTTAAATGAGTAATTTTTGTTAGACAGAAAATCGCCTGCCAAAAAAAATAATAATAATAAATAAAACAAATGTATAAACAAAGAAAAAAAATCGTCTGCACGGTTATTTCTTTTAACAGTAGGAGTCAGTCATTTTTTCCCAGCTTGCATTTCTGCAATGTTTGCTGAGTCAGAGTTAGAGTCGAGGATTCAGAGTTGGGGTTGAAAAGTAGGAGTCATCAGTCGCAGTTGACAGGTAGAGTCAGAGTCAAAGGCGCAAAAATTCTAATAGTATGACTCGGTCTTTTTTTCCGAGCCTGTATTTCTACCATAAGGGCGGAGTTGGAGTCGAAGATTCGGTGTCGGAGTCGGTTTTAAAAAATTAGATTCGTCAGTCGAAGTCGAAAGCTCTAAAATTATAGTGGTAGGAGTGGTTTTTTTTTTTTTTTTTTTTTTGTGCCTGCATTTCTGCCATGCTTGCGGAGTTGGAGTCAGAGTCAAGGATTCGGAAGCAGAGTCCTCACTGCAGCTTATTCAGAAAAGTACTTTACATCAGTGATCGGAAGTAGCGCGCTACAAGTAGCGAAACTACTGTAGTAGCTACATTTTTTAGTAGTTCGTAGTGTAGCGCACTACTTTTTAAAAAAGGATAGAGTAGTGAGTAGCGCGATACAAAAAAAATAGCAGTTTGTAGCGATTTCTGGAAACTACTTTTAAATTCAATAAATAAATAAATAAATGAAAAAAATTAAGAAAGAGATAACGAAGGAGAAAAACAAGGTTTAATTGACTCTGACTGGTGCAAATCTTGCACGAGTACGGCAGCGGATGCAATGAGAAAAAAGAACTTTAAAAATATGAGCTGATCATCGATACATCCCGCCCCGCCAAGAAAACCAAATACAAACCGCCAAGAAATTTCCGTCGCCAATAAAAATGTAAAAGAGCGACAAGGACTGTTTACGCGAGTAACCAAACCGGGGTTTTCACCCCTCTGTATCTCAGCCCCATAAAGATCCTTAGAGTTCATTTTTGGTATACTCAATCTCCAGCGGTCCCTGACGGCACATACTAAAGTAAAACATCCAGGACCCTCTGGGGGAGGGTTGATATATGTTATAAAATCGCTATTTTTCGCACTTTTTAAAAATTGTTTGACAGGGGTCCAGACTAAACGGTAACTCGGATTGAGCTCTCATTTTGCACCCACATTTATTTTGTCCCAAAGCTCGGCATAGGGCGTTTTTCGACCCCCACCCCTTCCCCCCTCGTTTTTATTTTTCGTATCTTTTCCCCCCGGGGGTCTTTAGTGTTGATTTTTGGTATGAATCTTCTCGATGAGACATTGAGGACGTTTTCCCAAAATTTACCCCCCGGGGTCATCGCACCCCGGTGTTATTAATGCTTAAAATTGGTCCGATTTCTATCTACTAGCCCTGTTTAACATCTGAGCATTTATGTTGTCAATGTTGGGCGGCGAGGAAAGAAAACTCAATGATTGAAATTTCATCTGTTGCCAGTTTCTATTTGTTAACAAATAAACTATTTGTAATTGATTTTATTGCATAAGGCTTTTAAAAGGGATCTTCAATTTAGTTCATTTTAATATGAGATCGGCTGTAAGGGTTGGAGTTTTTTGTTTAAACTTTTAATTTAATCGTAGTATTGTTAGCAACTAGCTTTGTTTTGCGTCGGTTCGGGTGGTACATTGTGATTGATTTCAAATTTATCCTAGACTGAAGAAGATCCTTGAACTTTTGCACCAAATGCATGCCAAGAAAACCACATATGTCGGACCGCCAAGAAAAATAATAAGGGAAAAAAAACATGCAAAATAAATTTTGAAGAGAAAAAAAAAACAGGCAAAGAAATAATATTAATGCAAAAACATGTGATATCTCCCCCAAAACAACAGTGTTGTAAAAAAATCCCCCGCCAAGAAAACCTTAAATACTCAGCCTTAAAAAGTTATGATATCGAGTTTTCCCGCCAAGTTTGTGCCAAACTACAACTAACCTGTATGTATAGTTCTTTTAAATTGTTTTCAGTCCTGCCAGACGAAATTTGAATTTTTGGGGGGTTTATCAATACCAGGGGAAAATGCGTTGCCAGGGGAGTGACACTATTGGCAGAATTCTGGTTTGATTTATTATTATTTCACTTATTTTTCTGTGTAAAATCATAGTATGGACTCATTTCTACAAGACCTGTATTCAAAAAAAAAAAAAAATTGCGTTGTAATAAAATAAAAAAAATCAATCTTGAAAACACAACATGTTGCATACAAGTCGCACCGCAGATCCCAAATAAAAATACTTCCCGCATTATTTACGTTCATTCAAATTGCTTTCACAGGGGCAATTAAGATTAAAAATGAAATTAATTATGCTTATGACACAGTTTTAATGTATATTTACCCTTTTTTGGAACAAAACTGCCAGGGGAGTGACGCCAGAGAAGTGACAAAATCACACATTACTTATAAAAACAATATCACGCGTTCTTCTTACCAGAAATTCACGTAAACCGTGATGTCTGCACACAATAAGCATTACATTATACATACGCACACTTATGTAACGATGAAATATAAAAAGTTATACTTACCAGGGAAAATACTACAGCGACTGGCCCAATACGCTTTTCAGCACTTTCAGCGAGAACCGATGCAATAATATTCGAAATTTTTTAAAACCTCTTAGCTTGCTTTTAACTTCACTCAGTATTACACTGGTTATTCGCAATCAATATCATCCTTATGCATTTTTTATACTAAATTTCAGTCTTTGAAGTTCGCCAGGTGAGGGTGACACTGTTGATATGGCCCGTTGAAAAGTGTACTTATTTTAAATAATAATAAATATTTTTTCAATGTTTACTGATGAAATATGTTTCTCTGTTAATGTAAGTGTATGATTATGGCAAAAAACATTATGCCAAGTTAGCAAAAATTGAACGTCGAACAGGGGCGGACTGGCTCTAAAACTTTTGTGTGGAAAAAAAATTCTTCCCGGCCCCCTACCCAAGAATGCATTGTTAAGAATGCATTGTTCCCAGTCCGAAAATTTTCTAACGAGTTTCCTCAACAAAAAACAGAGACTCCTTCTCACTTAGAAAAAATAAGATTATTTTTTTCAAAAACCCTTCATTAAATTAATTTTGCTATCATCTATAATGTACACATGATACGTCAAGGCCCTAATATTCTCAAAAAATGTTTGAGAGTCTAAATTCCTGTACGCAAAAAAAAAAAAAAAGACAGAAAAAAGTTATGTGGGTTTTTTGAAAATCCGCACTTAAAAATGTAATTTGTTTATATAAGCGAATAAAAAACCTATTTAAATCAAGAATAAGACATATGTAATATTAAACCACTTAAAAAAATTCAATTGTTCTTATCAAAATCCTTGCTTGAAATTGTATTGAACTTATGCAAACTAATGAAAATTTTTACTTAAACCAAACGTAATGCGTTAACACTTAAACCAAACATTTAGAATGTGAATACATTATGCATCACGAATTAGAAGTTCTCGGAAGTATTGGATGTGTGTGAGCTTGAATTGCTCTGCAAAGAAAAAAAAATGTTTTGAGGAGCAGTCATTATTTCATAACAACATTTTAAAAATGCACAGAAATACTCCAAACAAAAACAATCGCAATTTCTCTCGATGAAACCCATGATGGCTAAATACAAGTGTACAAGACGGTCGCTTATGATGTACAACCAAAGAAACCTGAAAAAAAATGACTATTTTGACTTCATTGTATGAGTATCATTTGCTTGCTTGAAAATCATACGACAAAAAATATTTTTCAAAGAAATTATAGTCTGAATTAAGCCCTTTAATGACACAAATTGAACAAAATTAATGAATACAAAATCCTATTTTAAAAAAGTTACTCGAAGATAAACTAAAAATGATAAAAATTATAGTGTTACTCTACAAGGACCTGTCCAGATTTTTCATACAAGACCTTTTAATTTCATAAAACTGAAAAATCTAAAGAACTTTATGAATTTGAAATAGTGCTCAATCATATTATTGGCCATTTTTTCCGAAATTTGGAAATATGCTATTTTTCTCAAATTTACATTGTATTTATCACTTTGAAATTGAATAATCATAAAAAAAATTTAAGATGAAAAGGTTTAAAAGAAATGTACGTTTCGATTGTAGTTGCAAATACCAAGGAATGCTACTTGTAATTTAAAAACAAATCTGGAAATACTGAATTTCAGGCTCGGAAATTTTAGATTTGCTTTTAAAATTGTAAAATAAAAATATAACTAAAACTAGATCAGCTATTTTCCACTAAAATAAACAAAAGAACATCAAAGCATTATGTGTATTTCTAGTAGATAGGAAAATATTATTAACTTTCCAACTACTGATGGAGATAAGAGCTGTCTAAAGCGATACGTTAACAATTTAAAGCTTTTAATTAAATGTTGCAAACGGTTAGTTTTGGAGAATTTTGTAAAGATTACTCCCGGCAGCAAATGAAAAATACTGTGGACAAAGAGTTTGTTTATAATAAAATACTTGTCAGGGAAAAGAAGTGGTGCTTTCAATAATATTACTTCGCAAATGCTATTTTGATTATAAAATATTTTTTCAAAGGTCCGTAAAAGAACTATAATTTCTTCTAACCAGATCTTAGCTTAATTTTAATGAAAAGTAATTTATAAAAAATGCAAAATAAATTTTATTAATGCATCAATCATCCAAATACTTCAATTCAATTTTTCAAAATTATTATAAAATAACACTTCAAAAGCTTTTGAATTTTGAGTTTAAATTTTATGAAATTTGTTTTTCACGTACAGCATTTAAGTAACACATCAACTCAAACTGCATATAATTCCCTTTTAAATAAACTATTAAACAGTTCTGTTGCCATAAACGTAGCGTCGGGGGGGGGGGGGTACAGGGGGGTACCCAACTTCCCCAATTTGCCGGACACTTTATCTTTGAAACCTGAAGATGTCTAAAATCTGAACAAAAATCGTAGTAAAAATATCGTTTACAGTTATTTTCATTTATTTTATCTTGTTATACCTATATGCCTGGGGGAGAGGGGGACTGGGGGAATACAGACCCTCTGCCGGCCAAAAATGTTCTGGTGCCAAACTTTTCCAAAATTGGAACAAAAATCATCGGGAAAATTGTTTCCGTTTATGGTTCTCCTCTAGCCAATGGCGTACATATGTTTGAATTTTGGAGGGGGCCGAAGTAATCAAGCATAGCCAAGCTTATTTCAGACTTTCGTTAGGGAACCCTCAACTGGAAATGTTTTAAAATTGATGTTCTGAAAACCCATTTTAGGCTATCTTTAATGACGAAAAGAAAAAAGTATGGATTCAGAAGCTGATGCTCTTGTGACATTGAAGTTTTAAATTCGCAATTGCGCTATAATTCGTTGAAAGAAATCGAGAGGGTAGGGCGCTCTCTCTCAGAACATTTTCAAAATTTGAGTGATAGAAAGGTGTTTGAAGGCTCTCCCGGAAATGTTTTGGCATTGAGGCTCGTAACTGCAATTTTTAGTTGTCTTTGTTGATGTTTAGCGAAAAGGGGAGAAATTCGGACCTTTCCTTTTAGAAAACACATTTTAAAATTATTTCGGGACAATTTTCCTTGATTTTGGGAGCCTGGGCCCACCCCATATATACGCCCTTGCCTCTAGCGCAGCCAGAATTACCATCTGGAAGGTTTTTTTGGTCAAAACAGTCCTTACGATTGCCTCTAATATTAAATGTTAGGTCTCGCCCCCTTTCCTGGCGGCACTATATTTTATCTTGAGCGTCTCCATGTTTGTTGCTCTGCTAAAATAATAATTTAAACAAGTATGGAATCATAAAACGGTGGGCATGTATAGTGATTGGGTGTAATCCCAACTATTTTATATGGACCTTTTTATGGTATAAATTTTAAAATTCTATGTAACTGCTTACTGCACTAGAAAATACTTTTAACTTGAAAATACTATTTTCATAAAATATGATTCGTTGTGTGTGTGAGAGAGAGAGAGAGAGAGAGAGAGAGAGAGAAAATACAAAACAATTACGCGACTGTATCATGTGTCAGGTTATGCAATGAAAAACGTAAATATTTATTTTAAAATATGGACTTCAGCATCGAGTTAATTATCTTTCTTCAGAAATCAAAAATTTCACTTTCTAAATATTTCTTTCAAGCATTTGGCATTCATTATCATATTTAAAAAAATTACATGACAAATGCAAGATAATTGCTAAAAAAATCTTATAGTGTATATAATAAGTGTCTTACAGTGTACAAAACACATTCTTTATTTTTGTCTAAAATATGTTTTTTATTACGTTGTTTTTGTAGATAATCTGAATACATAATTCTTGTCTCGTACTTGATTATTTCTGGAAGCGTACTATTGAATCCTTTCAAATTTTGTCATTGTGTTATGACTTATTTCTGGAAGATAATTCAAAGTTGAGCAAACATATTTATTTTAACTAATTTTTTCTGTTGTATTTTTTCTTTTTTTTTTTTTTTTTTGTTTCGAACGGAAAGAACTTTTTATGAAATGTGTAACTTTTAAGGGGGTTTTATTTGACTTTTCTTTCTTCATTAGACTCAATTATTTCATAAAATGTAGGATTTCATACCGTTTTTCCAAAAAATTTCTCCCGAGGGAAAACCCCCCAACCTCCCTGAAATTTAGGATAGTCTGCACCACAAAACAGATTATTGTATTACTTTTCTGATACAGATCCAACTATAAGATTAATCCAAAAAACAAAGAAAAAACAAAGAGAGCACATTAAAAAATGTGAGGAATATCAGCGAAAAGGCACATAAAGGTGAGCTAATGGTCTGTTTTGTAACCGAAGAAGTTGATCAGACAAAAGACCCATATCTGTAATAACTTAGAGCCCCGTCTACATTTTGCCTGGTAACTGAGCAAAAAAGTTGAATTAATTGTGAGTGCAATTTATCCGAAAAGTAACGAAAAATCTAAGTGAAAATTGGGCGGGGGAGAGAGCGAAGACTCAATCTGCACTCCTAAACTTCGAGTTTTGTTTTCTAATGAAATTAAATATCGAGTACATTTTAAATTTAACCTTTATACTTTTTGTACCTTTAGGAATTTAAACAGATAAACAAAAATATATTTAATTTATAATAATCACTAGCCGGGTACCCGGCCCTTCCCGGGTTTCTTCTGAGTGTAGGGTAATTTAGTGAAATTCATTCATAAATTTTTCAACATCAAAGTGCTTATCTATAAACATAATGGCTACTTCTGTAAACAATGGCTATGTTATGGATAAACTAAAAAAAAATTATTGCACACCCTAAATACAAATGTAAACTACAAATAATGTTTAGGTAAATAGGAAATGTTATAGGCTTGGTATATTAAAACACATATATATTTACAGTATCAATCGCACCGGAATTAACCATTTCCAAATATTGCACGTTAAATAAGTCCCATTATTAGTTTCTATCCTCGTGACTACATTGGTGCAGGGCCGGATTAAAGATCTGGAGGCCCATAGGCATTTGAAATGAGGGGCCCCCTTCACCATATGGATGGTCCCCTCCTTGGTCCTGAAACTTTGCTCTGGTAACCCTAATTCAAGGAGGTTAAAGGGGAGGAGCTAAATCTCTGCTATCTAAAAGTGGCAACGAATTCTCACCGCCGCCAGGGGAAAAGCTCCCTACTTCCTACGGGAGTCAATGTAAATGATACTGAATCTGTCATCTTTTTAAATGCTGATATGGGAAAGAAAAAAATTTTTTTTCAACTGGATTTTGGTGCAAATCTTCGATTGACATTATGAATTAAATATGATTTTCATCCCACGAAAATAGGTGCCGTATTCTTTGAGAAATAGGCTTAATCGAATGCACTTACCAACTTGCCAAATCTGACAGAATCTCATTTTTTAAAGACTGCTGTTGGCAAGAATATTTCTATTTAAATTGGAATTTTGCTCAAACCATCGATTAACATTATAAACTAAATATATTTAATAAATATATTTAAACTAATCCAGTTGAAAAAAATTTTTTTCTTTCCCATAGCAGCATTTAAAAAGATGACAGATTCAGTATCATTTACATTGACTCCCGTAGGAAGTAGGGAGCTTTTCCCCTGGCGGCGGTGAGAATTCGTTGCCACTTTCAAACAAGCGCATCCGTAGAACATTTCTCTCCTTCTTTCTACTCCGTGCCCTAATTCCTCAACAATGAAAAATGAAAGTGAAAGTTAATAAGTTTTGTCCAAAGTGGTGAAACTTAAGCTTAATGCGTCGGCCTGTCTATATAGCGGCTCTACCGCTGCCCATACCCAATTCTAACTTTATTTTGATCCATCTCTTTTAAATTTCAAAAACAATAACAATTCTAACATGTTGCCAAAAATTATTTGCCAAATACCATAAAAACATAAATTTACGCTGATGTGATTAAATATGAAATCTATTGTTAAAACGTGGTTGCTATGAAACAGTATAACAATAACCGCCTAATTCACCGTTAACCAAGCCCCGTGGCCGAAACCACGAGGTTCAATAACTCGGGGTTGAGTTTGTTACCACGCGGTTAAAAATTCGGTATTCACCGCCAAAATTAACGCCGGAGTTATCCAACCTCGAGGTAACTCAACTACTCAACTAAGCGAGCAAACCAAGCATCCTATTGGTCAAAAAAAAGTCACATGATTTACTACGTCATTTGTTTACATTTGGAGTTAACTAAGGTTTGCGTTGAAAGTAGTGCTCTCTTGCTATTGAAAATTAATTAACACAGCTCACAGCCCATTACTAACGAAATATTTGTCATAAAAAATAAAGAATATCATAAGAGTTTCTCGGAATCGTAGGTGAAAACGTGGAATTAAACAAGCAGGTTTGATCATGAAAGAACGTACCTACACTCACGGAGTAGAAAGAAGGAGAGAAATGTTCTACGGATGCGCTAGTTTGAAAGTGGCAACGAATTCTCACACTCCCGCCAGAGGACGCTAGCTGAAACGCTCCCTACTTCCTACGGGATTCAATGTAAATGATACTGAATCTGTCCTCTCTTTAAATGCTGCTATGGGAAAGAAAAAAAATTTTTTTCAACTGGATTTTGATGTAAATCTTCGACTGACATTATGAATTAAGTATGATTTTCATCCCACGAAAATAGGAGCCGTATTTTTTGAGAAATAGGTTTAATCGAATGCACTTACCAACTTGCCAAATCTGACAGAATCTGTCATTTTTTAAAGACTGCTGTTGGCAAGAGTTTTTTTTTTTTTTTTTTTTTCAACTGGATTTTGGTGTAAATCTTCGATTGACATTATGAACTAAATATGACTTTGAAGCTCTCTAAATTGTGATAAATTATGCATGTGGCAAAAAATTAATTATGTCGGTACTTAATTTTTTTATTAATTAAAAATATTTAGTAGACAAAATAATTATTATAGACTATATTTTCATATTACCTTCTTTTTTACATGTTCATATTTTTATTTAATTACCATTTGTAATCAGTAATTGAAAAATTTATTTATTCATTATTATTATTTTTCTTCGTTTTACCTAATAATAGGAAATTTTATATTTACATAATTTTTACAATTAAAAATATATTCATTGGCTTAATTTTCGAATTTTTTTTATCTTTTTTGCTTAAACCTGGACTAATATAGTGTATCTCTAACCAGGGGTGCCCACAGGGGGGGGGGGATTATGGCGCATGTTGCGCCATAAAAATTTTTGGGGGGGATTTTTTAAAGCTAATTAATTAATTAATTAATTTATTTAAATTATTGATTAATTTATTTTAATTTAAAATTATGGGCTGATTTGTTTTGAATAAAAATTATTCATTAATTAATATTTTTAATCCTCATTAGTTCTTTTATTTCTTTATTATTTTATTTATTTATTTATTTATTTTGTGTGCGTGTGAGTGTGCTTGGAATGTCTGGAAAAGAAAAAAAGCGATTCTGTTCTACGTATAATTAGTATTTTTAGAAAAATAATAATAAATAAAAAAATAATATTTACAATTTAAAAAAATAAACAAATATTTAAAAAAAAATAAATAATATTTTAAAAAATAAATAAAATAAAAAAGAGGGGTAAAAAAATAAAAAGCACAAGAGGGTTGGGAAACATTTTGGGGAGGGGGGATTTGCGCCATTGAGCTTGGGGGGGATGGCACCCCTGTCTCTAACCCCGTTTAAAATACACAAAAATCATATTTTAAGACTTAAAAATTCTTTCCAGAAATTTTTGTCTCTGAATTTTTCCTCTGTGTCCTTGCTTCAAATTTTTTTATCATGTTTTTTTCATTTAAGATCTGAAATTGACATTATGAATTAAATGTGTTTATTCCCACGGAAGTGAGTGCCGTATTTTTTAAGTGATTTTTTAAGTAGAGATAGTCGTAAAAGCTTAAATTACGATACAAAATATAGTTGACGCTCGTTATAGTGACCACTCGTTATAAAGACTGTCCCAATATTACGACCGGTGGGAACCGCCCCCCCCCCCCAACTTTATCCCAATATACTCTATGTTCTACCTCCTATAGCGACGACTCGTTATAAAGATCTTTTTCGTGGGACGGAGATGGTCGTTATATCGAGCGTCGACTGTAGTATAAATTTCGTCATTTCTATTTTACATGCAGTTTTTCTTATAAATGGCAGTGACCAGGACCGTCACTAAATCACAAAAGTCAGGGAGTGTAAAAAATCGACTGCCCCTAAAGTAGTTCATTATTATTATTTTTCTTAGTTTTTACCTAATAATAGGAAATTTTATATTTATATCATTTTTGCAATTAAAAATATATTAATTGGCTTAATTTTCGAATATTTTTCTTCTCTTTTGCTCAAATCGAATAAGTTTTAAGCCATTTGTGCCTAACCTATGGTCTGTGAGCCAAATGGTGTGTTTATTATTATTATTATTTCAACGTATATAATTATTTGTTATATATTATTAATTTTTTTTAATTTTAATATTATTTTTTAAACATATTATTTTCTTTTTTTTTAAATATATTATTTTCTTTTTTTAACCTATTATTTTCTTTTATTTTTAAATTATAACTATTATTTCTTATTTAAAAAATTCTGTGCTACGCCACTGAAAGTTATCATTTTATCATGACTAAGGCAGGGATTCAAGTGAAACAGGCAATCGCAAATTACAATCGCGACTGGAAATGAATTACATTAGAACGTTTCTTGATAAAAACATCGTGACGTCAGCGTGACGTTTGCCTATGAAAAACTAGCTAGATAAACCGTCACAGCCTACTTGGCGAATAAGAGGAGATCGCTGAGTGCTTGTGAGCTCTTATTGGCTCCACCCGTAGTGACGTCATGCCAAGTTAAGTTGATGATAATGTAATTCACTTCCAGTGGCGATTGCAATTCGAAGCGATCGCAGTGCTGTTTCACTTGAATCCCTGCCTAAAATACGTTTGAACTACTTTAGGGGCAGCCGATTTTTTACACTCCCTGACTTTTTTGATTTAGTGACGGTCCTGGTCACTGCCATTTATAAGAAAAACTGCATGTAAAATAGAAATGACGAAATTTATACTACAGTTGACGCTCGATATAACGACCATCTCCGTCCCACGAAAAAGATCTTTATAACGAGTCGTCGCTATAGGAGGTAGAACATAGAGTATATTGGGATAAAGTTGGGGGGGGGGGGGCGGTTCCCACCGGTCGTAATATTGGGACAGTCTTTATAACGAGTGGTCACTATAACGAGCGTCAACTATATTTTGTATCGTAATTTAAGCTTTTACGACTATCTCTACTTAAAAAATCACTTAAAAAATACGGCACTCACTTCCGTGGGAATAAACACATTTAATTCATAATGTCAATTTCAGATCTTACATGAAAAAAAAATGATAAAAAAATTTGAAGCAAGGACAGCAGCGGCGTAGCGTAGGATTTTGCCGCCCGGGGCATGCACCATATTTGCCGCCCCTTCTCTTTTCTCCTGCCCCCCCCCCCGCCCGAGAAATTATGACATTTTTAATTTTTTGCTGAATGAAAACAGGATTTTTTTTTTTAAATCCACACCATGTTTTACATTTTAATGTATTCATCCCACAACTGGAAATGCTGATCGAAAAATTCTAATAAATCTTTTTCTAAAATTACTGAAATATGAGAGATAATATTTTCCTTAAATGAAAACATTCAAAGCAGAATAATATTAAACAGCACTGTGCGAGCATGTCAACGCCGGTGATAACGAACTGCATGCTGCATGCAGACAAGTTTGATTTGAAGGGAGAGGGAATAAAAAAGCTTTTGATGCAGATTTGGTGACACATAATTTGTCATAAAAAAAAGAAAAGAAAAAAAACGGCGCCTCTTTAAAACAAAAAAAAAAGGATCTCCAGCTATTGTTGCAGAATTTGCCAAACCTCGCAAAGTGCCGCCCGGGGCGAGTGCCCCCCTTGCCCCTCCCACGCTACGCCACTGGACAGAGAGGAAAAATTCAGAGACAAAAATTTCTGGAAAGAATTTTTAAGTCTTAAAATATGATTTTTGTCTATTTTAAACGGGTTTAGGCAGGGATTCAAGTGAAAC
>JAXGGA010017502.1:0-24202 GCA_038373865.1 Uloborus plumipes | reverse complement strand
ATTCCATAGTATTGAAGAATCAAAAAACATTCAGATACAGTATATGATAGTCAACTCTCTGAAATATAAAACATTTATGAAAAACGAATTACGGAAAAGGACAAAGCATTAAGTTGAAGATGAAATAGGAAATGAAGATGTTTCAGTTGAATTGAACTTATCCTTTTCAACCGTAAATTTAAAAAAAATGCAGGACTGCAATTTAAAATAAAAAAAGGACAATGAAATAACCACAAAACTTACAACCGCAACATAGAAGTGGATGAAATTCTTCAATATCAATCGCATTTTACTTGTCGATTGAAAGCAAATCAAACAAGAAATGAGGGATTATAACAAAATACATGAATCATTAAATGACTCCAGAAACAATTTTCGGCAGCATTTCCGAATACAGTTTAAATTTAATCATACCCAAAACATTTCGACACATTAACAGCTGTCCAAAAACTTTTTTCAGAAATGTTGTATACATTGAATGCGGTTAAGGTCAATCCCACGCATAAGACTTTAAATGCCACGAAGCAACGGAGTACAGTGTTTGCTGGAGTGACATTAATGGTGGATGGTTCAACTTCAGTTGCTACCCGAACCAGCACTCCAGTCAGAGGAACTCAATTTTTTCGCCAGATAGCCATTATGGCTAATTAAACGTGCATGAGCATTAAAAAACACACATAATTGACCAAAATAAACACGAATGACAAAAACTCATTTTTATTATAGAAATAAGGGCCGAATTCAAGTGAAACACCATTGCAATCGCTTCGAGGCGATCGCAATTGTCGAATTACATTAGAATCGCATCTCGTAGCAACTGTAACGTTTCACTTGAATCCAAATTTGAGAATTTGCGATTGCAATGGTGAGTTGCGATCGTCCGTGTTTCACTTGAATTCCGGCCTAAGCTATCTTTGAAACCGCTGTCCAAAGGCGTAGGAACCGGGGGAGCTCTGGCTGCCCCTGGAATATTTCAGACCGGCTCAGCTCCCTCGGAAAATTTCCTTACCACAACATTCTGTAGCACATTTTTTTCACAATGCTTTGTAAAAATATAACTTGCTTAGAGTGTTCTAAAACTAATATAAAAATAGTTGCTATAATCTCAGTTTATGTCCTAAAAAAAAAAGCAAAATATTTAAATTAGAAAGGAGAAAAAAGGGTATCTTTTAATATAGACCCACTTTCCCTCACCTGACCCTAGAGTCCTATATGAATACGTAGTATTCAGACCTGACCCTACATTTCAGGTTTAAAAAGAGAAAGACAGGAAAGACAAGATAAATACAGGACTAAGAAGAAAGAAGGGTGAAAAGATCGATCAATTCCCCCAACATTTTAACGTTACTTTCAAGTTTTTATGTTCAAAGACTTTTTTTTTTTTTAATTCGTTCTTTTTCTTCCTTTTTTTCGTCTTGCTAACTTTTTTCTTTTGAGTTTTTCGAAACATTTAGCTTTCCTGTTAGAAAGTTATCTGAAAACGAAACCATGATGCTTAAAATGTAGGAAAACCTGACAGATGACGCATTAAAAGGAATATGATTAAACATATAGTTTACCGATAAAATGGTTAATACATTTCTCAAGCTTCAAAGCTGTATGTGTACTTTTTCAAATGAAATTAATGAAAAAACTAGCACAATTCCTGCAATAATTGAAAACATACACTCACACGCATGGAATTGTGTTTGGCAGTACTAAAGTTGACTTGAAGGTTATTTTTGTTATGTTTGAATGCTATGAGTGAAGTAAATTGTTTCTCAAATACTAGATGCTATTTTTCAAGAAACGGATGACATTGTTTATTGTCTTTGACTAAGTTTTGCCTGAAGGGGCCTAAATATAAAGAACTGCGTCTTTGCAAAGTTATATGAAGCTAAATTTACTTACTTATTTGGTGGTCTATATCAGCAAACTGCAGCTGCCTAGATTTCAAGAGAAATTGTACATAAGTCTAAGCGCATAAGTTCAATAATTTACAAACAAACACCGGAGAAAATTGTGTAAGTGTGTGTGTGTGTGTGTGGTCTCCAAAATAAATTTGCTTAGTACCAAACAATTCTTTGAGAGCACAAATTTCGATTTTATAATATTAGTCAGTTACTACAAGGCTTAGAGCTCCATATCATTTTATTGCAGTTTTTTTTCTTCGGGTGAAAAGTTTTCACAACAATATGAATGCTTGTAGCAGTTCTTTTTACCAATTTGAAAAACTAACTAAGGCAGGAATTCAAGTGAAACACCATTGCAATCGCTTCGAGGCGATCGCAAATTGCAATCGCTACTGGATGTGGAATTACGTTAGAATCGCATCTCGTAGCGATTGCAACGTATCCAAATTTGGGAATTTGCGATCGTATTGGTGAGTTGCGATCGTCCGTGTTTCACTTGAATTCCTGCCTAAGGCTCCACATGTGTGCGGTTTAAACTCCGAAGACAGTGGGAAAATTATGCAAACAAGAAAAAAAAGTGAAATATCCGTGAACTTCAGCAGTTAGTAATTGTTGTCAACTTTTGTCGTCAGTATTAAGTAATCCATTCTGTAAAAACAATGCCAAACAGAATAACTAGTTCAAGGAAATGATCTTTAAATTAAAATGCCTTATACTTTTTGCTTTTTTCGCAATTTATAAAATACTCCACTATGCACCAGACGGGAATAAAAGGGAAGGGCGAATTCCCCACCACTTGAGGAACCATCCACCAGGAACTTCTCGATATTTATGATCAGTAAACGAAATTTTAGACGTCCTTCCAGGGTATTAACGGGCTCTTCCCCAGAAATGTTTCTTAATTGAGGCAGTGAGAAGCAAAAGGGATGCAAGTGCCAAGATTTAAAATTTGAAAATAACTGGTGCAAATGGTAGGGGTACCTCTAATCTCTTTTGGGGCACAAGATGGTGCTCTGGTAGGTTTTGATACATGGCGTGATTCAGATTTTTTTCAATGAAAACTTACCTAAGGTTTGAACTTTAAACGCTTTTCACTCAAAACTTGAATTTGTCCATTTATATCCCTTCTCTTTTCACTGCCTTAATTAAATTCAGAAGCATTTTTGATCAAAATTTGTAAACCAGGATGCTTGGTTGCATAGTAACTCATAAAAATCAATAGCCCCTCCATTGAAAAAAAAATGGATTCGCCCTTGCTATAAACTATGTTAAGATGACCTCTAGACAGTTTTTTTTTTCTTTTTTTTTCTGTTAATGAACATACAGAGAAAATAACTTTAAACTAGCTGTCGTGGCCGTCACGAAACTTTCTTCTATATCTATCTCATGAATTCCAGTTACAAAATAAAATACGTACTCGCCCGAATAATTGGAGACAGCTCCAATTTCCCAATTATCGTAATAACCCTGCATACGCAGAATCAATGAGCGAAATTGGAAATCATTGCAAAAGCCTTGTTTAGATTAATTGCAAACATTTTATTTGTTAGTAAAAAGAAACTGGCAACAGTTAAAAATTTCAAATCATAGAAAATTTTTTCAGCTGTTTTGATAATTAAATAGCGTGAAAGCGATTTTTTAATGAATTAATTTTTCGCATTGTTGACTAAGCGCAAAAATCACCCCACCCTTCCCCTGGGGCGATTGGCGCCAAAATTTAATCGATGCTTGCTTCCATATTGGGTTAGTGTTATTCCAAATTTTATTCAAATCTCAGCAATATTTCTCGAGATACAGTAGGTGCAATGACAAAATAAGCACTTTTGATTGCTCCACCCCCCTTTGAGATATTGACACACAAATTGAATCAGCACTTGTACTTAATAGGGTCTACCTATGGACCAATTTTCGTTTGATTCCGCCTGTTACTTCTTGAGATATAGCAATCACCCCGCGCAGAACACGTGCGATTGCTCCACCCCCCTTAGAGGAATTCGCTAAACAAAGTCCGGTGCACCAGTTCACATAGTGGTACATATGTGCAAAAATTTTTGTTCGATTTCATGCAGTAGTTTTTGCTCTAGCGCGGCCACAAAAACTGGTCACACACATACAGACTCATACACAGACAGACACACAGACACACAGACAGATACACAGACAGACATTTTCCAAAAATGGTCGAAATGGACTCAGCGCGCCTCAAAACGTGTAAATCCGTCAAAATTCGACATTCGAAAATTTTCACGAAACCAATACTTTCTTCTATATATTAGATATAGAAGAAAGTAAAAAAACGAAAAAAAAAAAAAAATTAGTACTCATAAAATTATTCTTGTTTGCTTCGAATTATTTGATCAACTGCTGTTTTCTTACTTAAAATATGCAGCATTGATTACAAACTGGCATCTGGCAAATAATTTTAACTATGAGTAACTCAGCTGTGATAATTCAGAGATCGTAAAAGTGCAGAAACTAACAATACCAACATAGATAAACAGAACGTTGCCGTTGTTTTGTCTCCGAATCGAGACAACTCACTCTGAGTCTTTATGTCATCGAGGGCCTTGCAATTGCAATATTCGGGGTACAGTTATTCCTCTCTTGAACACCGACATACTTTCTCTTTTAGTGTTGAGCAAAGAAAAACATTGCACGGTATATTTATAAACTTCGGCGTGAGCCTGAATAGCAATAATTTTTCTTTTGTCCTTGCTGCTTTTTAAATGTTTGCATCCAGTGCCGCTTTAGCAAAAATGTTCAGCAAATTATTGTAAAAATAAATATTTTTCTAGTTTTATGATTTTTTTTTTACGTTATGAGACACATACATCAAACATATGTATACCATACATACAATATGGAAGCGATAACATTGTCAAGGAAAATCAGCAAGAAACGTTGAAAAACTGCATTTAAAGAATGATTAATAAATCTATAATGTTATTTATCTATGCATCTTTCAACTAAGAAAAAAACACTATTTTGTGGCTTACTGAAACTAACAGCAAATTTGAAGTTTGATAGCAAAATCATTTTGTAAAAAGATTCCTTATTTTATTTATTTATTTATTTATTTATTGAAAAATATGTAAACAATTTCTGAAACATGACTTTTGTTAAAATTTTTCGAGGGAAAAATAATGAAAGAAACATAGCTATGATAACAATACAAAGAGATGTTTTTAGCTATAAAAATGAATTCCATGCCCGTTATGTTTATTATTTATTATTCAAAATTTCTATGGACATCGGCAGTTAAAACTTACTTGAATTCGGGAAGTGTTTTTGCTAAAACAAGTGGAAAAAATTTTCAGCAAATTATTGTTACCTAACCATGTTCCCAGGATTTGCCCCCTCCCCACAAACTATATTATTTTTTATGCGTAGGAAGGTAGATTTATTTTAGTTTTTTACTTATTCAATGCGAAATTCAATATTTTGAAGGCATTTTATATAGTTCAGTTGGGTATATATTTTCATTATTGTAATGTTTGCTTACTAAGATACTGCCACGAACCTTTTAAACTTTTCAAAACAAAATTATAACACATAAAAAGTTTTTTAGAATGAAGTTGACAGGGGTTTGGCTAAAAGTAGCAGTTTTCCTTTGTATAAAAAGCTATATGCGTTATTCTGGGATCAATCATTTTAATCCATGAAAAGGATTGAAAAATTTATCGAAATGCCTTGGTACAGTAGCCTATAATCATAATTTAATACCGCAAAATCAATGGTTTTATGTATAAATTAGGTTCGTTTCTTTCTAGATGAACTTCTTGTTTATTCTTATAATTTTACATGGTGATAGTGGAAAAAAAAAGTACATTTTCATCTTACAAATCTTATGCACATTGATATTACATTTACACACTTTTGATCAAGACGACACCATCCACAAAACACTTATAGTAAGTGACTTCAAAACACGTGATAACGTATCATTCAACTGTAGGCTGTGGATTCATTGGTTTTTGTGATAACAGTAATCAACAATTTTCTAAAAGGGATTTCTTCAAATTTTGTGATGCGTAATTCAATAACAAGAGATAGATAAGCACATCACGTCTCCAGCTAGCATTCAAAAACATAACCACACCTTTGTCCAAGAGATAATTACCGTTGTAATAAACATACGGCTTTCTGATTAGAAAAACTGATCATATATAAATACTCTTTTAAAAAAAATAGATAAGTATTCTTCTAGATCAACTCCCGTACTGATCGTCGCAGGTAAATTAAACGTTATAAAATTTTGAATGATTTTGTATTAATTAATTAATTAATTAATTAATTTTGATAATGTCAAATTTATATTTTTATACTTTTGCCATTTAAGGTGAAGTGCCCTAAACTGACACCAAAAAATAGTTCCTCAATCTAATATTTTAAAAGAAAAAAAAATACAATACAATAAAACAAAGATTTAAAACACTACTCCTCCTCCTCCTCATTTTATGAAATTGATCAAAATAAACTTCTCTTTCTTAAGAGGACAGAAAAATTCATTGTAAACAATTTTAGAAACGTGTGATGGATATTATTATTTTTTAAGATGTCAAGTAAAGAACTTTTATCGGGTGTCAGCACTTTACCATATGTTTAAAGCTTTTGAAATACTATTAAATTCTAGTAAACCCTGTTTAAGAAGCAATCGATACCAAACTTAACAAACACTTTTTCTTAAAATGCAAGAAGCTCTACCTAAACTTATACCATTTCAGAATACTTGTATTTTCATTCATAAATTTATTTTTTCAGATTAAAAAACGGGCTCGTTGTAAATACCGAAACACGTGTCTGAAATTTAACTGCTATTTCTGTACTTTAAATCATAAATAATGTACTATAACTTACTACACTACTCCATACTACAACGATTGGTATTGAACGAGGGAGGATTGGTGAAATTGGAAAATAAGCCAGCGCAGTTTTATTTTTATTGATTTATATTTTTATTTATTTATTTATTTATTTTTGCAGTCAATAAAAAAATATATCATGCACTCGTCGATTTAAATTTGCACTTGTTTGTATTGAAAATTTTTCAAGAAGCATTTTTTATTTAAATTTTACTCAGAAGTCCCTCTTGTTTTTTTTTTTTTTTTTTATTTTCTGACCCGTTTACTGGGTAGTGTCGTTTGCTCATGGAACCAGTTTCTTGATGTGCATCTAGTTAATACTACATATATGTTTAAATCATCGCTTCAATATTTGTAACATTTTAATTGATAATTTCTCATGTTCTATTAGATACTACTCTTTATTTAATGGTGCTTACGTTACCAGATAACTAGTACCGTTTTATTGATCGAAGATGACTGAATGTCATCCTTAATGCATATTTAAGAATTCTGATTTTAATAATATTTCCTTTTACAGATTAAAATTACGAATAGAATTTCATTATTTTGCTTTAGAACTTCAACGCCAAGCTCCAACCCAAAGCTTTCCCAAGCTCCAACGCTTTTATATCTGGATCGAATTCTTTATTTCACTAACTGCAATTGATACCGATGTCAAATACTATTTTCAAATTATGACATTTATAGGCATGATTTTTCTCTCAGATATACTATATAAGCTTTCTGCCACCTTGTCTAGTAGCCAGATAAGTATGACCGTTATGGGAAAGCCCCGGGTTCGAACCCAGGCTCGGGCATGGATATACTTTCTCTCTCTACTGTCCTTGTCCTTTTTCTGTGTGAATGTGTGTGTTGCGAATGTTTGCCTGTCTTATCAACGGGTCCCTATAGCATGTGTGTTGAGCTAAATCGGACTTCCACCTTAAAGGTGCTCATGAAAATGGAAACCGTACATATTCCACCTTAAATCAGGTAGATGTATCTAGTGCTCGTGTACCCGAGTGGTATAATAAACTACAACAACGTATAATACTTCTGGTATGCATAAGAGCTCGTTTAACTGCCTTTAGATTATCTAGAGCAGGTCTTTTTAAACTTTTTCGCCTAGTGTCCCACTTTTAAGAATTTAATCTATAGCGACCCATTTTGTTTCCGGATTTTTACTTTTTTTACTTATTTCGAAGCTATTTCAAAAATGAGATGAAGATATCTTAGATAAAATATTTTTGAAAAAAAAAAAAATAGAACTGACTTCAGTTGGAAATTGCTCTAAAAAGTAAAAAATAACTTTTTTCTTTGAACACCATCGAAACTACTTTTAAACATAAGTTTTGAAGTCGGCGCAAAAACGATAGGTAAAATAATATTTAACCATATTTTGCCAACATTTTTCAGAGAAACCAATGAAAATTACAAGCAGAATATTTGTACCATTACACGAATGTGTGGTAATTAATGAAATGTATCCATTAAAATTTATATTTATAGTTGAATTGTAGTTGCGTATGATTCTATACATTGTTTTTGCTCCGACTTCAAAACTTATGTTTAAAAGTAGTTTCGATGGTGTTCGAAGAAAAAGGTTTTTTTTTTTACTTTTTAGAGCAATTTCCAACTGAAGTCAGTTCTATTTTTTTCTTTCCAAAAATATTTTATTTCATTCTTTTTAGGGTAAATGCACTTAAAATAATCAAAATATAGTTTAAAAACCATGCAGCTGTTCAAAAAAAAATCCTTGGAGACCTGGACTCGATCTCATTTCATCAGGAACTTCAACCTGACGCGTTTAACCACTTGACCACCGGGTCGCTCATTGAACTGAGGATTTACGATAGCACATATTGTTTTAAATAACTCGAAATTTTAGTTTTTCGATCGCAACTTTTTTTCTAGTGAACAAATATCGTCATATGAGTACATGGTACCTAAGTTACACCATCTCCTATCGATTAAAAAAATCGTCCAAATCGGTTCAGTAGATCAGATGTTATATGCGAACAAACAAAAAAAAAAAAAAAACATACTCTTTGAATTGAGAACCTCCTCCTTTTTTGAAGTCGGTTAAAAAGGAACTTTTTATGTTGTTGCTTCGTTTACTTTATTTTTAACTTCATATTAAATGTAAAAAATAAATAAATAAATAAATAAATAAACACTTAAGAGTTAAATAGGACATGATTCAGTTTCTTTGCAGTCATACTCGAATAAATCCAATTAAGTCTCGTTATAGTGGCCATGGAGCTTATATGTGCGGAATCCTTTAATAAGAATTCCAAATGAACCAAAACCTGAGGGTCCGGCATATGAACCTGCCGTATTCGGAAAGATGAATTGTGGTGTCAATACGGTGGTAGAAGTAGTATCAACAGATAGCAGCACATTTACATTTTGCAGGAGTAGCAGTAAGCATCGCCATGTGTTGTAGCATATTTGAAATGGAGGTTTCTCTTGTTTCCACTTAGCAAGAATTTTGCATTCAGTTTCAACTCTGCTTGTTCGACTAGAGAAACTATTTACGGTGCCCATTTCTGACATTAATTGTCAGAAAACCGCTAGTCAACTGCAAGTTTAAATGCTAAACAATTCAGAAATTCTTGGATGGACGCATTCTTTAGAATTTCCTATTTTCAGCGTGTTATTTAGTCCGTCAGACGTGTTATTTATTTATTATTTTTTTCAGTGCAGTTCCTGTAGCTCTAAGAAGTAAAAATATTTTTGTTATTATAAAACTTTTGTAATTTACATTTTAAATAAATATTAGTATCTACTAAAGATTCGTACAGTACTTATTTAGTTCAAATTTGGTATGTTGTGATTTCAAATGCTTAATACAAATTGTCAAGTGCATGCGGGACGAAGTGAAATAGTGCATTTCGTAATTTATTTATTTATTTATTATATAACTAACGCATTTATTTACTAATTAATTCATTTACATTCCTTCATTTATTAATTCGCTGTTTTTATTCATTCATTCCCTTATTTTCTCATTCATTCAAAATTGCATCCATTTAATTATTTTTTCTTACATATTGATTGATTTATTAATTTATTTGTTCATTTATTCGTCATTTCTTTTGTTTGTAAATTCCTTTCATAAAATTTATTTTTGTTAATTAAGTAGAAAACATTTTATCGGAATAATATCTTATTTTTCACTTCCCCATGTATTTTTAAAGCGATTTTTTTTTTTGGAAGGTACAAAATAGCTGTCAAAAGCAAGAATAATATTTCAATGTAAGTATTATTGCAAAATACATTATTATTTTTCTATATGCTGCAATTGTTGGAACGAATTTTTGATTTTTGGCAAGTTATCCTTAACTTTGCTTCCACATTAACATACCTACTTCAAAAATGTGATCATAGTAGTGCACACATTAATCAACTTTTTTTACTTCTATATAATGCAGTTTGATTGTATGATTCAATCCGACAGTTTCTGTTTTCTAAATTTCAATGATTAAATTATGTAAAAATAATATTCTTATTCTGATTCTTACTTTTAGAAAACATGAAGACTTTTATTATCATTGTCCTGGTTGCAGTCACAACTGCACGACAAGTTCCCTCCAACGAAGAACTTGATAAACATTGGGGAGATTTCAAGGTGAGTTTCTTACAAACCATTACCGGGTCGGAAAAAAAAAATTAAACATTTTCTTTACTATAAAATAACTACAGTGAACTCTCACTTATACGACGGAGCAAGGGACCAACGGAAAAAGGCGCATAAATGAGAGAGACGTATAAGTGAACAAGATTATTTAAAGGACTAAAACGCAACATAGGTTCTAATGAGAGAATGAATAAGAATGTTTCTATAGAAAAGGGATAGATTACTACGGTTTGGCAATTCCTGTAACGTAACTATAATGATAAAGAGAAAACAAAAATTGAAGCATATATAATTACAAACTGTTCCCTTTAAAACGATCCATAATAGATAATTGTGCCTCTTCGAACTCTAGTTCATGGGGAAAAAATACTTTCCGTGAGTAATAAAGGCGAAAGATTAAAGAGGAAAGTGATGGAAAATGCTTATTTTTTGAAGAAAATAAATTAAATTTTTTACATTTTAATGAAAATTCGGTGCATATGGGAAATATTTATCTCTAGAGCGACGCAAAAACGAATGATACTGTCATTATTTTGCTATGGAATGTGCTTGGACCAGTAAAAATCATCGTATAAGTGAAAAAGGCGTATAAATGAGGCGGCGTATAAGTGAGAGTTCACTATATTCAAATAAAAATAAACTAACCAACATATGACACACTTTCAGTTCATTTGAGAAAATCCTAGATCATGAACCAGTCTAATTTAGTTTTTCTTTTGACTATCTTGTTCTATCTTATGGTCCTATTGAAATATCAACTATAGGAAAGTCGGATGATGACAATCACTTAAGATAAAATATAGCTTGACAAATTTATACAAAAACTCAGTATTTGTTTTTGATTGTATAACTTTAACGATTAAGAAACAGTTTGCAACCAATTTGCATAATAACTGTAAATAGTATAGTCGTAAGCCATTAAAACAATATTTTTTACCTTTTGAATGTAAAAAGCACTTATTTTGATTGGCATTCATTTATTTGGTTTTATTTATTTATTTTATTATTTTTTTTTAAATTTATTTATTTGAAAACAAGATGTTTATCATTCAACGTTAAATGCGTCTATTTCTAATATTTAGAAAACTTTCGGAAAAACATATACTGGTGATGAAGAAGCTAGAAGGCGCCTGATCTGGGAAGAAAATGTTGCCAAAATTGTTCACCACAATCTTCAAGCCGATATCGGTGTGTACACTTACAGAAGAGGTATCAACGAATATGCTGATATGGTAAGATATGCGAAAATTTTATTCAAACAGTGTGTATAAATTCAAATTAAATGAAATCTTTTGCTCCTATGTAATTGCAAGATAGCTGCCAAAGTGCGTAAATTGCACAATTCAAAACGTATTTTCATTTTAGCACATTACAAAGAACAACTGTAATATAGTACAAGTTACTATAAGTATTCATTTTAAACATAAGTTGTATTCAAAATAAGCCATTGTTTTCATCAATTGAATGTTATTTTAGGTATTGTTATCTTTTAAATTCTAAGTACTTCATGTTAAATTTCTTTTCAAAATTTTAGGAGCATGAAGAATTTGTAAAAACTATGAATGGCTTAAAAAGGAGTCCAAAATTTGTAAGCACTGCACTTCAATGGAATCCAATCGAAAATGTTGTGATTCCTGATACAGTTGACTGGAGGCCAAAGGGGGTTGTTACTCCAGTTAAAAACCAGGTATGATATTTTCATCAAAACCAGTAAGACATAAAATGAGCAGTACTGCGCAGAAACTGTTTGTTGCATTTATTATTATTATTATTATTATTATTATTATTATTATTATTATTATTATTATTATTATTATTATTATTATTATTATTATTATTATTATTATTATTATTATTATTATTATTATTATTATTATTATCATTATTATTATTATTATTATTATTATTGTTAATATTATGAAAACAGAAGTTGAGAATCTAACACTAAAAATGAAGATGTACTTTATGAGAACCGTAGTGTTACAGTAAATTTAAATTTACAAATTTTAAACTACTTTCTTAAAATGAATCCAACGCTTTCTTTTTTACCGAGTAATTGTTCGGAATCACCCTATGCTTTTAGACTTGAAACTAATTATGATTATAAAACGAATTCCATTGCATGAGCTTGCTCAAAATTAATTATAAAGTCGCGACCGGATTTATACAAATATGCTGAGCTATTAACTCATACGTATCTCTGTTACTCCAAGCCCTCATTATTTCCATTCTATAGTCTACGGAGTGATTTGAAGTATTATTCTCGAATATCTCAGATTATCACTTATTTTTCAAGAGGATTTTGCTGCGTATGTTCATTCGAATTTTGGCACGATAAGATTTGTAACTTTTTTGTGCAAGCTCTCTTCTTAATATAAAATATGGCATTGTCCTACTATGAAACTAATATTATATAGATGTTCGAGCTTCATCTTTCATCTAAACTCAGCTGATTGTTACAACTTCATAAGCAGTGGTGTATTGACTAGTTTGGAAGAGCAAAGCATTTTTGAGGATCCATTTGTCTGTCACGGAATTATGCAAAACATTTTTTTAAATAACTTTTGGATCCTATATGATCTTGGGGCCCTTCACAACAGTGACATGGTACATCTCCGGTTCGTCAAAAAACTTAAAATATTGTTCATCTACTTCTTATTATTTTTCTACAAGTTGTTTTCCTCAGATATCTGTGTTACATTTCTCAAAAATGCAAAAAGAAAAAAGTTCTGATAAATAAAAGACCAAATCTCAATTCAAAGCGTGCATACGTTTTACTTTAAAGTTGGGCTGCCTTGCTGAACTTGAAGTTAAATTTAACTGTATTTTTAGGCTCAATGCGGTTCCTGCTGGGCCTTCTCAGCTACTGGTTCCTTGGAAGGTCAACACAAGATTAAAACCGGAAAGCTGGTTTCTTTGAGTGAACAGAACCTCGTTGATTGCTCAGCAGCTGAAGGTAAAAAAACACTAGAATCATCTCTCTTTTTTTTCCCTTACTACAAAATCTAAAGCTCACCACTATTAATAGAGGTCAAGTGTTAAAAGAGGTTAAAATCTTGGGAAGGCAAGAAAAGATTTGCTTTTCTAATTCAGACATCACGAAAGATAAACAGTTTTTACCGGTGAAGGGCAACTATGTTTTCACAAACATAAACATTTGATTCGTTGATTATTCTGAAGTATTTGCAAATTACTCTGCTGCCATAAGCTTAAATTCACCATCATGTAAAACGTTTCTTGACATAGTGTCAAATTGCCGACAGAGAAAAAACTATCTCCTTTTACTTCGGTGATAATGAAATGATTTTTCGATTTCCAAAGAAATTATTTTCAGATTTATCAACCTAATTAGAGCTATTGGATAAAAAAAATATTATGTCTATGATCATTAATAAATTAAGAAATGCGTAAGTAATTTTACATTCAATTTCAAGCTATTTTGGCATGCGGGTCATCAGCAAGCCATATATTAGTGTTTTAAAATTTAAAAAGCATGAGTAGAATAAATTTTCGTTTCAAATAAGCACCCGATATTCTTTCGTTGAAGTACACAAAAGTAATCACATTGAAACACAGCATTCAAAATTAATGGACGACGTATTTTTGTTGTGAAATTCTTGAATTCTGTTTTCAACTTTTTTAACTCGCAGAAAATTGATAACTTAATTCGGGAAAAAAACTAAAAGTGAAAATCATGATTGGAATCTTTCCATGTTGAGGAAAAGTTTTTTATTGAAGGATTTGAAATTAATAAATTTGAAATTATTTGGGATTGTTTTCATGTTTGGGAAGATTTTTGTAACAATATTCTTTCTTTTTGTTTTTTAATTGTCAGTATTATTTCGGAAACTTATGTTTCCGATATCTGTTTTAGTTTGAATATGGACTTTTGAAAAGATAGAAAAATCTATTACAATTGAAGACATCTTACTTGTTTGTATTAGATTTGTGATTAAATTGAAAAATAAAATATATTTATTTTTAGCCTTAAAACAATTCGTGAAGGATTCTAGCAACAAAGTGATTGTTTTACTCTAAAAATTGTACTCTCTCTCTTTCTTTTGATTCATGTACAGACATATTTATTAACTTTGTTTTGCAGGTAATGATGGTTGCGGAGGAGGTTGGATGGATCAAGCTTTTGACTACATCAAAATAAATAAGGGAATTGATACCGAAATCTCTTATCCCTATGAAGCAGTGGTAATATATATTTTTTTTAAAGAATGTCAGCAATAATAGTTATTGAGAGCCATGTTTGCAAAACATATTGAAACGATGGGAATAGACAAATAAAATTAGCTCCTCAAAATACGAATTTTCTCGCAAACATATTTAATGAATTCTTTAAGTCTTTTTAGCGTAATGAAAATAATACTTTTGACTGCCTTTTATTTTTTGCTGAAAAGTAATTTCATTGCCCTGTTTTTTAAAGTTTAATAAGACCATTTTCTCCACACTTTAGAAGCTAAATATCGCCATGGTCACAATCTCTTTTTAAGTAATGAAGAATTATTGTTCGTTTCTTATGGTTTATTTTTTACAATTCACAGAATTATGGCAAATACAGTATCTCCATCCATTAAAGACTTAATTTCATGGAAATATTTATATTCGTCCCCTTTGAAAAGTAACATGTTTTCATTCCTCCCTCTTTTTACTCAAAAAAAAAAAAAAGAAAAGAAATATTAATTGAATGCACCAAAAATAACGTGTTGTATTTTGCATTGATACACCTATATGACATGTTTCTGAGGTATATATAGTCATCAAGTTGTAAAGTTAACTTTGCATATGCTTTCAACCGATGACTATCCGTAATTTAGGACAAAGAATCAGCCATATGTTTTCTGCCTTAAATCCGGCATTTATTTTATTTACACTATTTTTGCAGTAATTAATCTTAATTAAAAAATCCTTAACTGTTTGGTTGCGTTCCCAGGATGATACTTGCCGTTTCAATAAAGCACATGTAGGAGCTACCGTCAGGGGTTATGTTGACATTCCAACAACAGATGAAGATGCTCTTAAACAGGCAGCAGCAACCGTTGGACCCATTTCCGTAGCCATCGATGCAAGCCATGACAGCTTTCAAACCTACAAGTAAGAAACGAATTTTCATTCGTATATGTAAGATATGATACTTGAAGAAGGTTGCGCAATCTAAATGAATGCTAAAATACTAAATAAGACGATGGTAATGGCGTTTATCTGTTTTCAGTTGAGAACTGAAATACAGTAACCTCGAAAACTAGGCACTTTCTAATCCTACCGAATCCAAAATACAGAACGAAAAAAGCTTGTAGTGCTCATTCATGGTGAACCGGCTTTTTTCCGACTGCGGCCACTTTTAGGGCTGCGTCAAGTCGAGATTTTGAGGAATTACTGCAAAAATGCGTCTGACTCAGCTAAAACCACCTGGCATTGAATGATCTCCTACAAAAGCAGGTACTAAACTATGTTTCTCTGAAAAAAGATAGATCCAAGTTGCACCGTAATTGAAATTTCGTGGAAGCTTAGCTCCCATTTGCATCTGGTTCTTTTAAGAACATGCACCAGAGGAGACAACGATTCTCATTTCTCTTGGAATGCAATTAAATTTGGATGAAATTTCAGCATGAAATTACTTTTAAGTGTAAGTATTTACGTCTACTAAGGTTATTGCAACCAACAACTAAATTTAATTTTAACTAAATCCATGTTTAATTCTATTTAATGTTTCTAAGGCAATCAATTTACCAAAGCTTCAGTTAAACATCATTAATATCTACCCCGAATGAATTATTAATTATTACCAACAAACAAACTCACTCTTCGTGAAACTATTACATGCAATAGGGTGGAGCGAAAAAAATGAATTTTTGATTTTCGTAAACGGGTACCTTTCATTTACTGTGAATGAGGATAAGTAACAATTCTATGAAATATTTCACTTTTGCGACGTAATCTTTAGTCTGCGCATTTGGCCTAAAGTTTTGAAATTTTTGATTTTTTTTAGATTTTTCAAAAATTTTAAAAAAATATTGCAAACGATAAAACTAGTGACGGGTGATTATTAAACGGAAGAAAAAGGTTTGAAATATACAAGGAATTTTTTAAAACCATTTTAGAATATGATTTCAGTTCGTGCATTACGCTCAAAGTTCATCAAATTTCCCAAAATTTCTGATATTTTCAACATTTTTTAACTCAGTATTTCCTCTCAATATTCGCTTGAAGTGTCTTCAAACCTGTTTTTAACCCTACACTGCATGATTTTTTATTTTTCTTCGAAAAAAATATATATGTTTGCTAATGTAATAAGAAAACATGGGAAAATATTTTAAAAAATTTAACTCTAAATTTTCACCACTTTCTAATTAAAAATAGTTTTGTTGCCAAATGGCTACACCATGCATTCAACAGATAAAAATGATTTTAAATGATAGTCTTGAAAATAGTTTTTTTTTTTGTAAAAAAATAGAGGAATTGAACATTTGGTGCACTGTACTCTTGTAATCCTTTACATTTTGACGTTTTACATCATTGTTTATTTGTACTGTGTTCTTTCCGATGATCAATTCTGTCAAATCTGATATCTTTTGGAGGCTCTCTCGCTCAAGCTTTCTTTTTTTTTTTTTTGTTCGCAACTAGTTCCTCTGTAGTTAATGGTCTCCCTCTTTTTAATAGGCTTTTATTAATTTCACATGGTGGGTTTGTTTGTATGTATGTGTGTATGTATGTATATAACTCTGAATAAAAGATAAAATTCACGTTCTTTGCAAATATAAAAGTAATATATTTAATATTATTTTTAATACTAAAGGCTAAACTGTATTGCATGTTGATGTATTATAAGTGCATGTAAACTTAAGTGCGGATATTCAGTTTTGAAAATCAGAGGAAAATGTGATGATCACAGTGCATTCCTATGTAAAAGCGTATTTTTTAGTTTTTTTCAAAACTATATTTTAAAATTATTAATGATTTTACTTGTCCGTGTAAGCACAACGTTTGTACTAACTGAAATCTAAAATAAACACGTTTTGAAGGCTTTTCCCTATTGATTTTTTTGTTTGTTCACTCTGTTGAACATCAACTAAGCATTGATAATTGCGAGGTCTAATAAACGGTAGAACAGCCGAAAGTACCACTTTTGGGTCCGCATGATTATTTTATACCTTCCAAAAAGAGAAAGAAGCTAGCGCGAAACATAAACAAAGCACATACTTCATGAACTACAGAGATGAATCGAAGTGTTCTCTGGATGCTTACTGCATAATGTTGCCAAATGGCTACAGACATGTATTATGTCCTAGATTTTTTCCAAATAATTATTTTGATGTAAAACGCATCTTAAACGAAAGATAAATGTTTATTTTATTCATGTTATTTCTTTAAAAGACAAAGAAAAATATTTCATTGTAAAAAATAATTTCAAAACTTGGTAGTTTAAGTGATTTTAAAAGCTATCCATATGGATTCATTTAAGAGCATGTAACAGACCAGTGCTGCCATGTATGGAGGATAAATGGTGATAATTGCTTTAAATATACCCAATGCTTGCTTTTTTTGCATTGAGTTGCCTAATGACTGCATTCTGCTATTCATAAGGAGGACAAATTGTCCATGTATCCAATTGGCAACACCATGCAGTGTAGGGTTATTTACATTGTTATTACTTTGAACCCAGCAACTCTTCGCTAGCTCGTGTGGAACTACCCAGGACTCACCACGAGGAGGTGACCGCACTTCTAGTCCTACACGTGAACCCTTCCTTCCAACCAAGGCGGGCAAGCATTTACATTTCTTAGATACGTCTTTCACAGTTAAATTGTTCCTTTGTGTCGTAAATTGGTCAAATATTTGTGTCAGATATCCTGGTTTTCACTAAACTTTTTCTTTTCCTGTGATTATATACCAATTTTGAAGAGCTTGTGATTTATTTGATGGCTCTTTCAACTGATTGAGTTTTGAATGGCAGTTTAAAAAGAGCGCATTCTGAAATCATATTTAAATTCTCAGCTTCCATAATCTTTGTAAATATTGTGTTAAATTACCTGTAAAAGGTGGCTTTGTAATTTCCACATCATGACAAGAAATCATATCGATGTATACTGAGTTTTAATTTATGTATGTAATGTATAAAAATAGATTTTTATCTATTTTTGGGATCTGAAGCGTTCTCACTTGTTTGCTTGTTTGTTTTCTAGTCTTTTAAAACAAGTTTCTTTATATGCTTTCTCTTATGAACTAACTAGATTATTTCCCGGCGTTGCCCGGGTGCTTATTAATACAACATAGCTATAAAAAATATTTGAAATAATTCTATCCACATGGGAATATAAAAACTTATTTCATGCTAAAATGAAATAGTGCTGAGCCTTAAATTGTTAATCGTAATCTTTGTTGGAAAATACTCCTATTTAAATGTGTTACATTTTATCAATTTGTATGCTTAAAGTCTTATCTCTATTACTCTATCTATTCATAATTGAAAGAAAATGGCCATTTTGAGACAAAAGATTTGAATTTTGAGCTTTTTGGATTTTTTTTTTTTAATTTCAAAACCCCCGCCTATGTGAATTCTAATGCATCAAGGAACCTCTGTGCCAAGTTTGTTGAAAATCCGACGAGAACTATGAATTTGTATAAGGAACAAACATACATACATCCATTTATGTATATATATATATCGATAACAGCATATGTCTTGGGTGCAAAGTGCAAAGTATACATTGATGTGAATACAATTTTCTGCTTTTTCCGGGAGAGATAATCTTTATAATCTCACACACAAATTCATAGCTAAATTAGTACCGTCTGCACTTCATCCTAAAAGAGCAAGGACACTTTTACCGCGAAAGTTATGAACTCTTTTAAAAATTGTAGTCTAAAGATTGTTAACTGTAGTCACCATCTGGCTTGGGAAAGCTTTCTTGGACTTCTGTTTCATATTTTTTTTTGGATATTTTTCCAGTCAAAATTACCTTGCTCATCTCATGAAGTTACTGTTGCTCAGTACTTGAATCATTTTTATTGTAAAAATCAATCTGATCAATGACAAATTCTATAGGTTCATATTGAACTGATTTGAAAGTATAACATGTTGTTTAGCTTCGTCCAACAGGCCCAAAAATCACTTTGGTCCACTGGTAGGTCCATCTAGCTTTTGCAAAAAATGCAGCAAATTAAGTTCATTCAAATGTAATTGGCAAATGTCCCATTACAGAGGTTTACCAAGTTTTTCTTCCAGTTTCCGTATTACACCTTTGTATTTTCCTGTCTTTGTAGTGCATCCATCAAAACCAATGCAAACAATATCCTACTCAAAGAAACAATTTATTGTTCCTGACTTGTCTAAGAAATGTAAATGTACGCTCTCATTGGTTGGAAGCAAAGGAAGCTCGGGTGGCACTCAAAGTGCGGCCACTTCCTCGTGGTGAGTCCAGGGTAATTTCAATGAGCAAGCCAAGAGTTGAGTATTTCAAAAAAACAACAACAAATTGATTAAGTAAATGTTTCGAAGGCACTTTAAGTAAATATTGAGAGGAAATATTGAATTATAAAGTTTCTGCTCAATATTGAAAATTTCGGAAATTTCTGAAAATTTGATGAACTTTGGGCCTAATGCGCAGACTGAAATCATAATCTAAAATGGTTTTAAAAAATTTCTTGTATATTTCAAACCTTTATCTTCCATTTAATAACCACCCGACACTAGTTTTATCATTTGCAATATTTTTTTTTTAATTTGAAAAATCTAAAAAAATCAAAAATTTCAAAACTTTCGGCCAAATGCGCAGACTAAAGATTACGTCGCAAAAGTGAAATATTTTACAGAATTGTTACTTATCCTCAGTCACAGTAAATGAAAGGTACCCGTTTACGAAAATCAAAAATTCATTTTTTTCGCTCCACCCTAACATGCAATTTTAAGTTTTGCAGTATGGAACATTGTTATTACTCTTTTTTTAAGTGGGTTATTATCAAAGAGTACTAGTTCGCCTGAAAAAATAAGTACGCTCTTTAATTAAACTTCTCATCAAATAGTCCTATTAAGTCATACTTTGAATACAATTTTACAATGATGAACACTTATTAGGATTTTTTTTCTTTAATTTTATCAACATAAGAAGGAACTGAAATAGTTGTGTGATACTTTTCAAAATGTTATTACAAACTGTATGGTTTCAAACAATACCTTAGTAGGATAATTATAACTGAGTTGCTTTTACGAAACATACTCATCAATTTTTATCGTAGGAGTGGTATTTACAATGAGCCTGAATGTGACCCTCAAGTATTGGATCATGGTGTACTTGTTGTTGGTTATGGAAGCGAAGACGGGAATGACTACTGGTTGGTGAAGAACAGGTAATCTTTTCCGTTAAGTAAAAATTTGTTTTTGCAAGATTATATGCGTCAAGCTGTAAATAATTTATTATATTTAGATCAACTAACTATTATTCCGTTTTAGTTAAGTTCTCAATTATTTTTATCAGTAACGGTTTTTTTTTTTGAAATAATGTTTTATGAGTTTAGTTCTTTATCTGAAATAATCTTTAACTTGAAATTTCAAAATAAATAATCTGTTGATGTTACTGAAGAGACAAAATTGGAAGCGTTTGTTTCAAAAACCAGTCAAGCGACTGGTTCTAAAAGTTCAAAAAAGCCTCCTTAACTTTATTTTAAAGTTTTTCTATGAAGAGTTACAGCAATTTAAACTATGTTATATACACATTTAGATACATTTCTTTCAATAAAAAGTGTTGTAATCTCGATTCAATCATGTAATGTGATGATTAAATGTTTTCGTAAAATCAGAATTTCTGTCGTTTGACTAGTTTTAGAAATAAACGAATCAATTAAGAGTATCGTTTTTAGTAGTGAATTTCTGATGTCATCCACAATAAATTCATCACACTATTTTCAATATTTTTTGTTCATTTTATTGTTTCAGCTGGGGAACATCATGGGGAATCAATGGTTACATCAAGATGTCTAGAAACAGCAACAACCAATGCGGAATAGCTACAAAAGCCAGCTACCCACTGGTGTAAAACGAAACCAAAAATAAATCAAGAACACATCCAAGTTATAGCGACGCGACATCCAGTATGTGGGGTTGTGTCTAGAAGAACTAAAAGTTGTTTTGTTTGTTATTTGTTATATGTTAAATAAATTGTTACCAAAATATGCTGGAACTGCATTATTCTCATTCTTCAGGCTTTTAAAGAATGGTGACATTTAACTATAACACTGCGGGAAAAAAACTGTTGTCTATATTCTAATTTAAATAATCAATTGTTACAAAGTTATGGCAAGCACAGTTTTAATGATATGCAATACACCGCCAACTCGGTTATTTCCACCCATGGACTGCAGTTTCGTGCTTATTATGCACTCATCTGCATGGAATAGGAAAGTAACCGAGTTGGAGGCAAAAATCCTCTTATAGAGCAAAGAGAGCCAAAAAAAAAAAAATGGTAGCTAATGTGAAATTAGAATACCAGCGAGCTACCGCAGTGAGTAACTCTGCTTTATACAGTTAATGATACACAAAACGGATACGCGGGCGGAAAAGACTTAGAGCCTTTCACTAAGCCTTAAATTAAAGCAGTTTATAATTCAACTTATACAAATTCACAGCAGTAATATTTATAAGTAAATTTGCATAATATGATTTAAAAGGACTTTATTTAAAAAAGATTAATAAAAATAATCTTCGTACTTAACAAGATGTAAATATGCTTTTTATCATAATATAATTGTTGCTCACTTTAGCTTCTAAGCAAAAAGAGGAAGAGCAAAAAATGAAAGTAAATAAATAAAAAAAAACTTAAAATTACAAGTGCTTTAAAATCTGTTAAAAAATGCGCTTGAAAAACAAATGACAACAAACATTTTAAAAATGTATCATAAGAAACTTTCTTGGCCTGATTATAATGTAGGGGAATGTAGGGCAAAGTGAAATAACTAAGATAACTGACCTATTTCGAAATGAACGCGTTGGAAATTTATTCTGAAAATTATTGTACATAAAGATTGAATAATTCATTTTGTATGACAACTTGCATTGAAATATTATTTTTCATTTTTGGCGGATTTTTTGCACCTTCAAAAAAGGGTAGAAATTTTCCACCTTAAAAAAACTTGGGGCAAAGCGAAAAATGCAATATTTTACAATGAAAAATGTATTATTCAATGATTAACAGTAATTTTCATCAAATGGACGTGTAAATAAACGAATAAATATCTTATTAATGAAAAATAAACGAATAAATAAACAAACAAGTAAATAAACTTATTAATGTATGAGAAAAAGAAATGAGTGAATAAAATAGCGAACGAAAAAGAAAATCAGTGAACGAATGAATTAATAAATGAATTAATAAGTAAAAGAATGTAAATTAATTAATAAACAAAGAAATACGTACGTAATTAAAAAAGTTAATGCATAAGTAAGCTAAATAAAATATTTCATTTTGCCCCATCCACTTTGCCCCATGTGCCCTTGGCAAATTACATTGAACATTAAAATCAAAATTTGTCTAATAAACTAAATAAGTAATGCACTGTACACCAGTAGATCCCAATTCGTATTTAAAAAGATAATTACAAAAATTTTGTAATTGTATCATAACAAAAAATATTTAAAAAAAAAAAAAAAACCACGAATATTACAATAAGTTGCGTAAGATTTTGAAAAGGACGCGCATAATTTTTTTCGTTGATCATTAGATCCATTTATTTGTTGACAGGAATCAACTGTATGTCAAGGTACTTTGTTAATTACTGGATAAATATTACTGGATAGGAGGCGCTGCAAACGGGGAAATTATTTTGCCATTTCATTTTGCTCCACATTCCCCTACTCAAGTTGAGTGTGCGTGTAGAAAATCAAAGTTTATTTTTTTGAGGGTAGTTGTGACCTATTGAATATCCCTTTTTTAACTACTAAATATTGTTAAGAGGCTTACAAAACACGAAAATTCACCATTGCCGAATTTTAAAACACAACGGTTTATTCTTAATAATTTTTTTAAAAACCCACGCGCAAAAAAAGCGCGCCTTGAAACCGAAACCCGTGACGTCAGATGGCAGTAACTTTCAGCCTTTCATACATAAAAATTGGATTTTTGCTATATTATCGTTTCATTGCGGGATTTTCTCCTTCCGTAATCAATACCTTAAAGTCTACTAATTCACTATTTAAAACTGGATTTATCAAAGAGCAATCCAATACCCTGCTAGGGGTGATTGTTTTGATATTTTTTGGCGAAATCCGTATTCAAATTTTTAGAACGCATCACTTGGCGAGAAAAAAAAAAAAAATACGGCAGTGCAGAGCGAACAACAGTGCGGAAGCCGGAGAAACCGGTTTCTCGAGCTCCTCGCATATAAAACGTCTCGGTCTTTCTTCGCCTTAGTAGAAAGTTCAAAAGCGCCAACGAGTGCCCAGTGACGTCACCGCCGCTTGAAATTTAAAAATTATTTAAAAAAAAAAGCTACTTATCGCAGCACAAAAATTTTTTCGCCGTTGATGTTCATGTATGTTGCTCTATCATATAAAAATAAAATTGAAAAATCGAAAACTTCCCTATTCCTTCGCACACATGAGCACGCAATATCGTAAATGCGGACCTTCACACCAGATTCAAATAAGAAAGTTGTGTAAAAGAGGATTTGACACTCAGGGTAGTGACACTGAGAATTATTATCCTAATTTCCGTGAATACATAATATAAACTTAAAAAAGCAAACAACTTTCAAAATTCTGAACTACAGGTCTGTTGTTATTAAAATTAAAAAGCAGAACATTAATTTTATCATGGTAAATCGCA
>JAXGGA010017501.1:0-24202 GCA_038373865.1 Uloborus plumipes | reverse complement strand
CTAATAAATTTAACAAAAACTGAAATTTTATACCTATAACTATAACTCAATGAATAAAATAAGACGACAAAAAAAATCTGTTCTGATTGATGATAAAAATTAGGAGGTTTTTTATAATGTCAATACTAGAAATGTTTGAAGAACGCCACATTTTACTAGCTTTATTTTAAAGCAACTAAAGTGATCATATAATTATAAACGAAAAGTAATTTAATTTAACTTACTTACATATATTTCATAAGAATAAATAAGTTAATAAATAAGTTTACAAGTTAAATGGAATATACTGTTACTTATTGAACAATTTCTGGTTCCATGGGTTCAATACACTCAATCATTTTAATTAAATCTAATTTTCTTCCGTGTTTTACTGTATTTCATAATTGTGTATAGTTTAGAAAACTACTTTATGTAATTATAATTCTAAGACGAAAATTTAAAATTTATATTATTATAGGTCGAAGTGGCCGAATCACACCTCATGCTTCTTTCAGGCTGAAGCTTTGGTAAAATGGCCGAAGCTTCGTTCTATCAGTTTGTATTAATCTTTGAGTATCATAATTTTATTTTTTGTACTAGTTTTGTGAAAAACTAAGAGTGCGTACGAAAATACTACTGTTGATTTGTAGTGTGGTTTCAATATTTTTATACTTTAAATGCATAAGGCAATTACTTTCTATTACTTAAGAGTCCAGAGTAATGAACTTTTATAGGTATACAGGCCAGTGAATGAACACTTCTAAATTTTCTTTAAAAAATAAGTTTTTAAACCATTTTTCTTAGATGAATCAGCAGTATAGGCACGTCATTCTACACATTTCTAAAAAGAAAATGGCTAGAAAATGCTGCGTTTGTGTTTAATTGGGGTGTTCATTCACTGGATCAAGGCATTTTTTCTCCTTTCAACCCCCCCCCCCCCAAAACCTGATTCAGAACCATAAAAATTAGAGCAATATTTTTGAAAATAATTACATATATCACCTAAAGTGTTTTAATGTCATGTGACAAATGCTACAATTTTTAACGATACTATTAATTTTCGAAAACGAAATTTTGCCTAGGTGTTCATTCACTGTTTGGTATACCCTACTTAATTATTACCGTCGTTTTAATTGATATAATTATTTTGTTTTGACAAATAACGCATCTTAGTTATGCAATAATAACACCAAGAACTGCAAAATGATTTCAATCTTCCCATAAAAGCATTTGTTAGTTACAGGTTACAAAAACTAATGTTTATAAATTATATTTTTTAAAAATTGGTGTTCCAGAGCATCGATGTTTCAAATAATTTATGTTTTTCGTCTATGTATCAGTACTGACGAAGTTCGAACTTCAAGCAGTGATGTTTTGTCATCAATGCAGCGTCTTACAATGAACAGAAAAATATAGAATTTTTTCTTTCTTGATATATCTTTTTATTCACTTGACCGTTTTCTTGGCTGTTAGAGGTCTGTCGTTTTCTGCACTGATGAGAAGACTCTTATCTGACCTCGAAACGGCTGTTGGAGAATGTTTTTTTTTTTTTTTTTTTTAATCATTTTTTTTAATTTGTTCTTTTAATTGAACTAGGTAATTTGCTTCACATATGCTGCTCAAGTACAAAATTTTAGACGCTGTTTTATTTTTTTTACACAAATCTCTACATAATACCATTTTTCTAATTTTAAAGCAATTTAGTTAAAAATTTTTCGAATAGAATTTTCACTGCAAAAATTCTGTCAATGGTTTTCAAAGTTTTCTGCAGGTGCCTTTTGTTTTTCAAGACAAATATTAAGTGTTGAAATTTTTTATGGAAACGTAAATCAAAAGGATTAATTTGATAACTAGCAACGATGAAATCAATTTTAGTGAGTGTTGAGTTGTATTTAGGTCACTTTCGAAAATTTACGAGTAACTAATGCAAAGGACTTCAACTTTACGATAATATGACTGCATTAAAAATTATTTGCCATTTTCATATATTAATTATTTCTCTCCGTGAAGTTTTAATATGTGAGGATCAAAATCATTCTCGCAGAACTGATGATTTTTTAGAGAATATGAGGCTTACTTCCATGAACTTCGGTTTTAAACAATATTGCCAATCCTACTATGTGTACATAAATACAGTTAAGGGTTGTCGTAAACCAAACCCTTTCTCCCAAATGGGAAATTATGGCTGCGCCATTGTTAGAGGGTAAGTTCAAAGGTCAGTGAAGACTTTTTTTGTCTTGAGCTTTGGTTTTTTTAAATTAATCAGTCAATCAATTAAAATATTTCTCAAATGCAGAGAATTTTTCCTATGAACGTGAAACTACGTAGCTGGTACCAAATTCACATTACATTTCCCAATCTTTGCAAGGAAGGGTAAAGGTCAAAACCGGCAGGATATTTCTTCACGAGAACTCTCCGGTCCCTTTTTTTCTTTTTCCCAAACTAATTCAACAGTTCTCTCGCAGTGGAAAATGGCGGAAAATATTCCTGGCTGCAATTTGTGCCCTGGTAGCCATCTTGTCCGGAAAAGCGTCATGGAACGTCCAAAGGATGTTAGTAAGGATAGGGAAGGGGGCTTTAGCCGAGATAGAGCGAATGAGTTGGCCAGTAGATCGATACCATCCATCCACACAGCCATCCATCCGTCTGTCTGTCCGTCCACTGCACTATCTGTCCGCTGCACGGTGTGGAGAGGGGGGGGGGCTTGACTGCTATCTCCTCGGGCTGTAATTAGCTAGCGTGTGCGAAAGACTGGAGCTGAGCGCGCGCGTGTGTGTGTGTGTGTGCTTCGAATAATAGAGGGGCCGAGGCTTCTCCATCCATCGCTCGCTCCCTCTCTCTCTGCAGTTGCTCTTTAGACGAGGAATTCGGAGCCGCCATTTTTGACCGAATTTCGAAAGATTTTCTCGTCAAACTTCCTATTATTTCATCCTCTCACATAGTTGGTAGGTCCAAGAATCCATACAGGGGCGGCGCGCCCGCAATGGCATAGCTAAGGGGCGATAGGGGGGTCATAATCCTCTCCCCATGAAGCAACAAAATTATATGTATTAACACTCATGCAAGTGGCTAAAATTACGTTCTTCAATTTTTACTTTCGAAAAATTTCGAGAAGGGGCTCTCGGCTCCACATGAAGATTTTCTCACTAGGGCCCAGAACATATAAAATTCCTACAGGAGAGAAATTCTAGATTTAGTGAAACTCAGCATTTTACCGAATGACAAAATATGAGTATGAACGCTTTCTCAAGTAATGAAAAGAGTTAAGCATTAAAAAAGGAAGAAGAAAAATGAAACAAAACAAAAGTACAATATTGCAACAATGTCCCCAAATTCGCCGAGCCGACAAAGTTCGACGAATAAGGGCATTTTTGGGAGATCACGATGACTTCTCATGATCTCCCACATGGACCCTTGTCCTTAAATCCAGGACTAGTTGTAAGAATAGCCAAAGGTACAATTCATAAAAACTAAAAAATTAGAGGGTGCGTGCTAAAATTTTAGAAGGAAGATGGGTAGCTTAGATAGCAATACAAAAAATAGATGTGAGAATTTTTCTCTGAAAGTACATCGTATACAGCAATTGGAGTTGCGTATTTGTCTGCAAACTACAATAAACTTATAGTATGTAATGAAAAATAATTAAGGGGGGAGGGGGAATAACATTAGAAAAACGAATACTGAAGTCTGATACATTGTTGATGTATATCAAATATTGTTATGCAATATCATTTTGCGTTCTTACCTTTAAAAAATATTAAAATAAAATATAAAATATCAAACACATTAAAAAGCAGAGGGTGTATACTATTTTCCGAAACAAACCTGAAGATATTTATCGTGTACCTTAAAATACAGGTCTGCAATAGATCCAACATTAAACACAGTTCTTTTTATACATTTGACATGAACGACTAAGTTTGAAATTGTAACTGAAGGCGCAGAATAGTCTCAGGGGGTAAAGGTTGACAGGCTAATAAGGAAATAATGTTCCCTTCTCATGCTATAGTTAAGATGGATTTAATTTATTTAAAAAAAAAATCAAGAATGTCCGAATCAGTTTCTAAAAATCTTTTTAAACTGTAATTTTTAACTGAAGATGTTATGATAATACTCATAATTCAATGCCTATCAAACACATTACAATTTATGGGAAAATTATATGTATTTACTACATATTGATATTGCATTACTCATATAAATTATATGGGTGCACAGTACCATGCACATTAGGCATGAAACCAGTAATATTTGTCAGATCTGTAACATTCGCATGTGATCTGCAACCTGCAACACCCTTAAAAGGGAGTCAAATATTTACCTTGACTTTGCCCTCTAATTTTTAAAACATCTGTTACTATTGGGTAGTTTAAATGCCCTATTAATTTTATTTTCTAACTATTTTTAAAAATTGAAAAATTCCATGGGTCAAATTGGCATGTTTGCTCAAATAGTTGAAGAGAGAACCTATTTTTTTTAAACCTTTCTGAAAGATAAACATTTGAATGTTAATATAGGATTTATTGGAAGTTGCACGGCATATACAGCTGCGAAAGAATGTCTCAGATATTTTGTTGTTGAAATTCTGCTGTTTTAGGTCGTTCTTGAAATTTCACTTAGCCTCCATTTCTTTCCCTGCCCTAGATATTGTCCTGCCTCGAATATAATATTAGTTTTCTGGTTTTAAAGTCAAGGCATGTGATTCAAATTTCTTTCAAAGAACTGGTAAACCAATTTGACGCTGCATTAGTCTGTAAATATTGCAAACATTGAATTTCAAATGCTTCGCAGAGCTTAATATTGTGTCCAGAAATGGCTGCCACAGTGGATTGTTATTCCCGGAAGATCTCTCTTCTCTCTCTCTCTCTCTCCCTCTCTCTTTGAGCAGCTTAGCAAAGACTATGCCTGCGAGCAAGTTTGAGAGCGAAGGACTGCTGAATGGGTTGCTGCCGCCTTTTCGCATCGAACTTCTATCACGAAGCGGGCGGACCAAGCCCTAAATTCTATGCTCAGAAGGGGTGAGCCAAAAATAAAGATTAGAATACTACTTGCAGCCCTCCATTAAAGTTGGAGAGTCATGACCTTTTCAAGATGGAAGTCGTTTACTGCAGCAAAGTTCAAACATTCTAGAGCAGAAACTTCGAACACGTTCAATGATATATTCCTTCTGCAAAGCTTTCTTCCGAAATAAACAAAGAAAATAATTTCGTTTGAACCATATTCAAATTTAAATTCTTTCTTTTTTAAATAAAATACCTTGCAACGAAAATCTAGTTAGGTTTTATTTTATTTATTTTTATTTTTCAAGGCGCGAAAATACTTCTTCACGTTGTTAGAGGAGTGAAATTTATTCTGGAGGAGTGAAATATACGTAAACAGTAAAGACTACTACAGTAATTCAATAAAAAAAAACTTTCTTTCTAATGACAAAATGGAAGATAGCAATGAAATATATGCTCTTTTGATTTTACACATTTACAATTCTTAACATTTTGTCTTTAAAAACTAAATCTCTAATATTTAGAAAACTCCAATTGCTGTTTTTTTTCTTCCCACGATGAAAATTTTATTTAAAATACAAAGGATACACTGTAAAAAATTAATGTTATTTTTACAGTATAATACAGCTAATTTTATAGTAATAAACTGTAAAAATAGCTGGTTTTACTGCAACAAACAGCAAAATTTCTATATTAACAGTACTAAACTTTTCAGTAATAAACTGAAACGTTGCTAATTTTACAGTTTATTACCGTGCATTTTACAGTTTTTAACTGGAACCTCTGCTGCCAGTATTATACTGCTGCTTTTACAGTATAATACAGCTAAATTTTACGCCAATATACTGTAACATTTCTAACTTTACAGTAAAAAACTGTAAAATTGTTAGTTTTACAGTTTATTACTGTGCATTTTACAGTTTTAAATTGGAACCTCGGCTGCGAGTATGATACTGTAAAAACATTGAGTTAATTTTTTACAGTGTAGAAAATACGCTTAACTGAAATTGTGAGCCGTCTTTACTACGTTCAATGCATGAAAAGCACTTGTATAGACGTTGAAAAAATCTTTGCCTTATGATAACATATTCCATAAGATTTATTTAAGAAAGAGAATTAAGATCGATCGAAATTACTTAAGTTTTTAAAAAGTCGTCTTTAATATTTCGCTTTATGAATTACTGATCTGGAGAATAAAGTCAGAAAAAAGGATGAATAAAGAAAATTCAAATTTATTTCATAAGCTAGTTTCTAAGACTCTTTATAAATATTTCGTCTACATTTGTCAAGAGATAACAAGAGAAAGAAGAGAGTATAATAAAAGAAAAAAATAGTTAAAGCCGTATAAAAATATTTTGCCTCATTCTTTAAAATTTTAATAGCAAAAAGGAAACGAAAATTAAAGTATCATCACACCGACAGAGTGTCTGCTCCATATCAGCTTTCAACGGTCTTACTACTCCGCTATCTCTTTTTGCTATTACGTACCTGCCTTCAACTACACTACTACTCCCTGAATTTTATATTCCAACAACTAAAAATTTTCAAGTATCGAACTTTTGACGTACTTTTAAAAAATATACAAAATGCTTACATTTCATGTGTAAGATTTAAACATTTCTTTATACTACCGTTTAATTGACATTGATTCATACTAATATGTTTGCATTCCTCAAATTCATCATTAAATCCTGTATATATATGTTAGTATTATTCTATTTCAATCTTCAAATTTAATTTTTTCGTGTTTATAGTCTTTAAACAATGTGTTTCGTCGTGTTTATAGTCTACAACAGTCAACAATAAATAAATAAATAACAGTTCAAAAAAGAAAAAAAAATGTATAAAATAGTCATTTTTACAGCTGAGTAAAGAAACTAATTTTTATACAATGAACACAGACAATAATGAAGAGCTATGAAAGAAAAAATATAGATAAAATAAACGTGTAAACGTATGTACTACGTAGATATAGCACAAAAGTAAAATTTCTATTTGAACATTTACTTACATTTTTTCGTGCACAAAAATAAATAAATAAAACTTAGAATAAAAGAAAGAAAGTAACTTCAACACCTAATTGAATAATGCTTACCTAAAATAGAAATATTGCATCAATGCGTTTTAGCTATAAAAAGGTGACGACAATGTTTTTTCTCTTAACTTAACTATAAAGAACTATATCCTTTCTTCAGAAATTGAAATTGGAAAAGGAGGAATAAACTAAATTTCTCTTCTAATTTTTTCTAAGGTAAAAAAATGTTCGGAATATTTCAAATTTTAATTTTATTAGAACCTTATTAAAGTTTTACAAAATGTTCTATTTATGCTTTTAACATCAACTTACAGTTCATTTCTATAAAAATGGCTTCCCCCTCCTTTATTTCATAAGTTGTCGACTAACTTTCTTTACACAACTTCGATGAGATTTTCAAATTATTATGTATTAACCGATCGATAACGAAGCAATGTTTGACAGCAATGCTCAACGATTGCATGCAAATTGATATCATGAGTTTGATAAATTTCCAGTTCTGTAAAATATATTGCTTTAACGTTGCCTCAATCTTCAAACAATTTCTTCAAAAAATAAACGTTATCTTTTATAGTAAAACAAAAGTCAAGCAAACTAAATAGTAGTTTGATAAATTTCCAGTTCTGTAAAATATATTGCTTTAACGTTGCCTCAATCTTCAAACAATTTCTTCAAAAAATAAACGTTATCTTTTATAGTAAAACAAAAGTCAAGCAAACTAAATAGTAGTTTGATAAATTTCCAGTTCTGTAAAATATATTGCTTTAACGTTGCCTCAATCTTCAAACAATTTCTTCAAAAAATAAACGTTATCTTTTATAGTAAAACAAAAGTCAAGCAAACTAAATAGTAGTTTGATAAATTTCCAGTTCTGTAAAATATATTGCTTTAACGTTGCCTCAATCTTCAAACAATTTCTTCAAAAAATAAACGTTATCTTTTATAGTAAAACAAAAGTCAAGCAAACTAAATAGTAGTTTGATAAATTTCCAGTTCTGTAAAATATATTGCTTTAACGTTGCCTCAATCTTCAAACAATTTCTTCAAAATATAAACGTTATCTTTTATAGTAAAACAAAAGTCAAGCAAACTAAATAGTACCGTACAAATACTGCCGCTTAGTGTGCATGGAAACACTTTTTTTGAATGTTTTAATTCAAATTGTTGCAATTTAAGATCCATAAATCAATAGCAATAAGTTAGATGTCAATATATTTCAATACTTTATTTTTGATTGCATTTTTTAAGCAATATTTTTACAATAAATGCATAATACTTTACTCTTGTGATCTATTTTCGTAAAATTATTTTTAGTTATTATTTTCTAAAAATTTCTGCATGAAAGTTGGCTGAAAACGAGCTAGATACGTGCAAAGAATGATTTCGAAGCACATAATGAACATTTCATGAAATATTTTTTAGTTATCCAGGTATAAAGATTATTCCTTTCATTTTTCCAAACAAATAAGAAACGTATAATTAAATCAAGACTTAGAAAAATCAAGAATGTCGAGAAAAGCAATACAAAAGCACTTAGAACTTACATTTTATTTTATCTATCGGATTTTTAATTTTTTGAAACAGTAGTTTTCTGAACATAGCAACAAGTTGAGATGTATTTTTAGTTCTAAATATTGTAAGCAAAATATTTTTGAGATTATATTTTCTCTGATTAAACTATAATTACGTTAACCAGCATTCCTATTAAAAATTCTCTGACTTCTGTCGCTGAATTTATTCTAATCCTCTAAAATTGTGAGCAAATAGAATTAAACATCTTCTCCCCTCCAGATGGCGCTCTCATGTTATTCAATTTGGGAATTTTCTTCTATTATTTTTCTTAAATTTCAAGTCAGACTTCCGAGAATTCCTTTTCAGATTAAATCTCAATTTTTCAGTATTTTAGCTTCAGTTCGATTTTTAAAATCTCTTGAAGAATAGAAACCGAGGAGAAGCTCGTTAGTCATGATGTAACGCAAGAATGAAATGCTTTTATAAATTCGAGGGGATGAGATGAAGCAGTTAGTTTTTGTTTTTGAATCGTGCGCGCTCTACGCTCTTCAGCAAATAAAAGAAACTTAATGACACAGACAGAATAGACACTATATCCTACCCTCACGTGCTCAGTCCAGTATTTAATGCACATTTTTTAATGTTTTTTTTTTTTTAATTATTACTGTTGAAATCTGAAAACCGAAATATTTTTCGATTATAAAACTTCTTTTACTGCTCACAATAAAATGATTAAAATTAACAGCGAGAATGTGCCACCAATTAGATAAAAGAGGTATATAGAGATAGATAACATCAGTGTGTCGTGAGGGGGGCAAAAGTTCCACTTCGTGTTTAAATTAAAACGAGTTCTTTAAAATTACTTTTATGCACAAGATAACGCGTGCTTTTAAAAAGCACAATAGATTTCTACCTGAAAAACTACGCGATCTCTATGAATTTAGCTAGTGTTAAAAAACTGCACTGCAGCACGTCATGAGGTTTTATTTTCAGTAAAACATGCAATAAATGTCAAAAAAAAAAAAAAAATTACTAATTGGAATGGTGCTGAATGAGAAACATTTTAACTAAACTCGATAAGAAATGTTTTTAATAATTTAGTTTTTCAAACGTGTGACGAAGACTGTTCAACAATTTTCAAAAGTAAAGTTAAAATACACAACTTCGTTCTCAATACTCAACAGTCACTGTTTTCCATATCGGAAGGAATTTTATGCACCTTTCTGGGCATCAAGATATTCACCAATTGCTTGTGTGTTTATCTTAAGGGATATTAAAATACTTTGCTGTTATTAAAAACAACTAAAAGCTATAAAATAGTTGTAATTTTACCTTACTTCATTACACAGCGTCATACCTATTGTTAGTGGCGAGATTTTCCACTTTTTTTTTTACATTTATTTTAATGTTAAAAAAAAGAAAAAGTTCTAGCATACAGTCCTAATCCTCCAACTCCTGGAATTAATATTAATTTTGACATCTTGAATTCAATTTATGTTTTTTGAAATTACGAACTGCGATATGACCCTATTCGCTTTTTTTTTTTTTTGCAAATGTAAATATAGAAGAAATTCATACTCGCCGCATTATGACATATGCTATTAAATATTATGTAGTATATTTTTTACTGTAAAAACTGCTTGAGTTAAAGCATGAAAATAAATAAACAAATAAACGAATCGGACGATTAGTAGCCATAATGAAGAAAATTAATCTCTCTAAATAAACATTATAAAACAACAAGCTAGACTTATTCTCGTCGTCATGGTAATCTGAAAAATCAAAGAAAAATCAACGATGGTCAAAAAAAGAAAAAAAAAAAAAAGAGGTACAGGAAAAAAAAAAAACATGACATGCCATATTTGACTGATAGCTGTGGATAAGGTTCCTGTTACGATCAGAAATGCGAAAAATCAGGAAGCGAAACTTTTATTATAAGGAACCGTCCTAAAAATAAATTCTAGACCATGAAAGTTTAAGAAAGGTAAGAGTGAACCGACGCATTTTTTGTCGTCCTCAATTTGTGTTTTAAGCTTTACTTGATGATCAAAACAATGTAGTAAGTGCATCAGTCATACTATTCTCTCATCTTGATAATAAATAATTTAAAAAGTACATGGCAAAAAAATATTTTTTTTTTCTTTTTTTGGTTCAACATTTCCCCAAACACATTTATAAACAAGAAGTTCTGTCAAGAACTAAACGAGCCTACTTTCCCGTACATCGACATCGGCATTCTAGCATCTGATCATTATTCTCTTGATTATCTGAGACTGAAAATTATGTTAAACATACCTTTTTAGTACTTAAAGCTGATTTCTAAAAGCAAAATATACCCCTCTCATCAGATGAAATAGACACGTAAAAAGTAAATAAACGAATAAATAAAGTTTTAGTTTTGTCGCACCTTTTAAAGAATGTAACTGTTACAGTTCTTCCGTAGAAAAAATCCTCAATCTTTTTAAAATAAATAAATAAATAAAAGTACAAAGAGCATCAAAACACATTTTATCAAACAAAGAAAAAAAAAACTCGTCCGTTAATAAAATGTCTCGAATTTCACTTTTAATCCGTTGCCAGTTGTTAAATATAAATAAAGAATAAAATGCTCTCGTGAATGAAAAATTTTTGTTACAAAAAAAAATCGTCTGCCAAAAAAAAAGGAAAAAAACAATAATAAATAAAATAAAACAAATGTACAGATAAACAAAAATTGTCTGCACAGTCAGTCATTTTTTTTTCTGAACCTGCATTTCCGCCATGTTTGCGGAGTTGGAGTCGGAATCAGAGTCTTCACAGAAGATTGAAAATTCAAATTGAAAATTTAAATACGGTAATGAAGTATCCTTGTTGAGATCCTTCGAACAAAAAAAAAAGTTTATTTAAATCGGACTGTTCACTCAAAAGTTATTAGGGGTGACAGCTTGCTTTAGCGGTTCAATGTTGAACGAAAAACTGTTCAAATCGGAAATGTAAATAGGGGAATGAAGTATTCTTGATAAGATCTGTCGAACAAAAAAAAGTTTGTTCAAATCGGACTGTTCACTCAAAAGTAAGCATCGCGGGACAGGTTGTTTGAACGGTTCAAAGTTGAACCAAAAATTGTTCAAATCGAAAAATCAAATGTGGGAATGAGCTGTACTCGCCGAGATCTTTCCAACAAAAAAAAGTTTGTCAAAATCGGAATGTTCATTCAAAAGTTATTAGGGGGGGGGAGGGACAGACAGACCGACTGACCGACTGACACACAAATTCCCCATCTCAATACCCTGCTTTCAAATTTTTAATTTTTCGATATTCATTTTACCTTTTTATTTCTTTTTGGCTTTTTTTTCGGACTTGGCGATATTTTTTTGACTTGGCGATATTTTTTAGATGCATTAAGCCATTTTTAATACTTTTTTCGTCTTTCCTTTATTTTTCCGGGAAAGTAGGCTAAAAATAAAAATGTGTCAAAAATTTCCGAATTTTAAAACACTATGATTGATTTTTAATGAATCTTCAAGAACCCCATGCGCAAAAAAAGCGCTCTTTTTCAGTCTCGTTGAACTAATTCCAAGAAAATATTCCAATTGTATTAAAATAGTTCTTTTTCAAAATAGCTGAAATAATTTCATCATCGATGTAAATAATCACTAAGATACTTTCATTTAAAGTTAAAATCATCATTATTTAAAAAAATAGTGTCCTTTTCGAACATGACACAGTAATTTTAGTGACAATTTTAGCCAAAATTTAAATATTCTCTTTTGCAAAAAAATGGGCATATGAGAAAAATTTCAATGAAATACAGAGAAAATTCAAAATTTTATAGGTAAAAAAAGAAATTTATGTTTACAAACACGTTGTTAAGTTTTCTTCATTCTCATAATTCGATAACACTACGTCAAGATTGAATTTGACCAGACAGCTTATACAATATTCTGCATATCGTAGAAGTAGAACTTATTGTTTCAAATCCCAAATGTGAAAATCCAGTTAGCTAATGTCCTGAAATAAGCGTTGGAGTGAACTTTTTTTGATAGAAAAGTATCTTAAAACACAGGATACAAAGATGACCCCGAGAACAGCAGGAAGTATTACGCTTAAAGTGTCACGAAATGAAAAGTTCCTGAAGGTCGGAGCGATAGGAGATACGATTGTGTTACTCTGTTATTATATTAGCAAAAAAAGAGGAAAAAAATATTTTCAAGGCTTGAAGCTCAAAATGTATGTCCTAACGTTTGTCCCTACAATCTTAAATTTAACCTTTCTTGCTCTGTTTGTTGCTGAGCAAGGCCGATTTAGAAATTTTGGAACAGCAGGCCCGACATATATGCAGTGGACCCCTTCAGTTGCGCAATTAAAAAAGTACTATAGAATTACAATAGCACATCGTTTCTTCATTGCACACGCAAGACTATAGGCTGCAGTACGTGGGTGAAAACCTGTGGTTGACAATCTTTGTTCCCTCAGCGCAGAGACACATGATAACAATTTCACAGGCCACAATCTAAACGTTAATAAAAACTAATTTGGGTTGATAGGTTAAATTTTTTTGCTTAGGTGGCTGAATTCATTGAAGAAATACTTCTTCCCCTTTTCCCAGAAAATATCGGTCACTAGCTTTTGAGGGCCTCCAAATCTGGTGGTTTGAAGCTGAACTTCAGGGGTCTATTAGTAAATCAGGCGCTGACAACGAAATGAAACAACAACCAAGGACAACCAATAAATAGCATAGAAATAGTCGTACGCTAAAACAATATTAGTAAAATAGTCGCTTGCGTGCGCCATTAAAATAAACCCTGAGGACCACGTGTTTGATGGAAAACCCGAAAAGATTGTTCAATACTCATTTGGTATTTCATACTACACAATGAAACGCTTCCTGACGGCCCCGTCTGATTTCCTCCGAATGTCAGTAACTGTGCAATCATCCTTTCAAAACTTAGTTACATTCAAGGAAATAGTAACAAGCGGAATGCGATCTAAGTTTATGCATTTGCAGAGCAACATAAGAATGCAAATTACGCATTTTAAGCGGAACGCAACGCCAATAAGAAGCTGAATTCGGTAACTTCTGTTATTTTCAAAATGCCCCAACTGTAATAACGTATCTTTAAAATAAAAAAAAAAAAACGCCAATTTTAATACATTTACATTGAAGTAAGTGTCTTAGTTGAAAACTCTTAGCAAATGCCGAAACTTCATATATAATTTCCGACCAACGTTCTGGATTTAACGAGTCTGCTCCAGTTTCCTGTGAAAAACAAGTGTATTTTTGAAAAAGCTTCCTACATCGCTGCAAGTTTTCAAGAATGTATGTCATGTTCATATCTCACACTATTGTGAAAAGTATTTTTAGCTACCAGTGTAAAACTATATTCAGTTGCTTTACTAGATGTTTGGCTTTCTTCTTAGTTACCTCCTAGACTGACTGAGCCCTCAACAAGAGCGAAACGCAGTCTCTATATAGTGCGATTAGGCAAGAATTGCAAACAAATAAGCTGTTCGTTATTTGCTTGCAACTTTGCCCTAGTTTTGGCCATATTTGTTTTAGGCGCATTCCTGTCAAACCAGGAAGTAGTCAAGTTATTACTAGATATAAACGCATTTAAGTTTTCTTTGAAGTTTCCTGATTTTTTCCAGAAACATTACTGGCTTTTATCGGGAAGGCTTCATAATTCTTCAGAAAAACTATAGGAGTGTTGCTGACTTATAGCGGGGAATTACATGCTTTTTAGCCAGGCATGTTACTGAGAGAAAATAGGCATATTAGTTGCTAACTTTTTTTCAACAACATTCCGGATTTTTTTTACATTGAAGGCTTTTCTTAGTTGTATTACGTGTGGAACTTTTGGTTTATTTCTCTCCTGTGTGTGTTTCGGTTTTTTAAAAAAAACTTAAATTTACGTCTTTAAATTTTTTGATAATATTTATAAACTAATTGCCTTTGAGACTAAATTTAGAAATTAGGATTTGATTCAGGTTAACAGGAGTTGTGCACGATAAACACAAGATAATCGCTTCATTTTTTGTATGCATCCTTAACTGGGTTTCTGAGTCATGGAGTCGGAGACGGAACATTTAACATTTTGGAGTAAGGCATCGAATGCTTTAAACTTGAAAATTTTCATTAATTGCTGAGGAATTGGAAGTTGAATTTGACATAAATATTTATAAAAAAATTCTGTTTTTTGATTATAACTTTTGTTCTATAGTGAATTCGCGGAGAAGAGACAGTGGAAGTAAACGACGAATTTTTCTGTTTGTCGCCGGTATTGGGGCCACTTTCACGAATTTTCCACTCTGTTTAAGAACATTTCTCTTATCTTATTGGCGGTGTTTTCAACATCTCAACGACAAGCAGACAACTGTGTCGCCAATCGTCACTCTGTTTTATTTACTTCCACTATCAGTTCTCGCCGAATACACTATAGTTCTTACCAGGAAACCACATTACGAGCGTGACGATGAAAAAAGCGAAAATAGGTAACAGTCGAAAGATCATCCAGAGACATATTTTCCACGCAAATATTATGCCCGTTATCAAAATATAAAGTCTTAAAAAACTATCGAAATTTTAGAAAAAGCGTCAAATTTTGCTACTTTGAGAGAGATTGATCTTTCAATTTCACCGTCTGTATCCATCTACGAATCGTGCAAAAGATGTCTTCTATTATTCACTGAAACTTGTTACGACTTTTCTTTAAAATTTCGGCCGACTTTAGGACTTAAATTTCAATAACTGGGATACGAGGGTAAACATGAATACGTCCTAAAACATATTTTACAATGCTCTATTGGTTGTTTACTTATTTATTTTTTTCCATTATTGCAGTTTGGTGTCGTGTGGTTTCCTAGTTACTACAACCAAAGCTTTGAAATGTTTATGATTTTTCTCGAACTTTCAGGCAGTTTTCTTCATTATAGCGTTCTTTTGAATTTTACCCGTATTTATGTTAATCATCATTCAACTTTTAGAAAAAATTAAAAAAAAGTTAATTTAATAAACAAACTTCATAATCAACATGATTTTCGCAAAAATTTTTAATCAAGCTTGCTTAACACAGGGAGTAAATTCACTTTGTAAATCTAAAATTATTCGTAGAACTTTAGTTTTTTTCTTTTTTTTCCTACCAGTTTAAACGTTATCAATAATGAGATTGTCCTGGCAAAGATTTTTTTAGCAAATAAAAACACAATTAAAAAATACTGTTTATCAAACAAGCCAACTTTAATATTTATTTATTTACTTGCTGTTTTCTTTCAACTAGGAATGCACCAATTAATTGGTAGTGCCCAATGCCCATGAATCTGCCATAATCGGCCACTTTGCCGATTAAAATTTTACGATTATTAATAAATAATCGTAAAATTTTTGCCGATTATTCGGCAGAAAAATATTTTTACATATTATTTTTTAAAGTATACCTTCACCAACAAACTATGATAAATACTTTTATTAACAGTAAATAAATGTAATTTTTCGCAATCCTTACTGTAACATGCAGTATCAAACGTACAAAGTTAAAAATAAAAAAAAAAAAAGAAAGAAAGAAGTTCATACAATATGTAGAATTGAATTTAACATTAAAAGATAACCCCTCACATCTGATGTTCAAATGACATTTAGGATTAATTAAATTTCTAGCCTTTTAACTAGGAATGCGAAAACATGAATGTTTCATTTTATTTAAAATCGGTCAAATTTTTCTGACCAAACGTCGAAAAAAATGTTTTAATAAAATTATTTTAAATATGCCTTGAACAAGAAACTACGATGAATAAATTTATTAACAAGAAATAAATAACTTTCTGCAAAAAATAAGAATAACAAGTTGTGTACGAAAGTGTAGTGAGTAAAACCAAAACAATTTTAGGGGCAACGATTCTAAATGGAATGAGGTTTTAAGTGGGGTTCCCCAAGGATCAGTTTTAGGTCCCCTTTTGTTTATTATTTTTATGAATGATATTCATGAAAATGTTTCTGGAAACATGAATTGTTTTGCGGATGATGTCAAACTTACGGGGGTTGTAGAAAATGACGAACAAATAAATCAGCTGCAGCAGGATTTGGGTCATATTACTAAATGGGCAGACAAGTGGGGGTATGGCAGTTAATGTTGGGAAATGTCAAGTGCTGCTTTTCGGTCATGGAAATAAGCATACAAGCTATTATTTACAGGGTTCAGTCATTAATAGGGCAGATAATGTTATGGATCTAGGTGTCTTAATAAATCAGGATTTCAAGTTTAGTCAACAGTGCAGAATAGCTGGTAACAAAGCCAATAGGATGCTTGGGTTCATCAATAGATCTATTTCAAACAAATCTAAGAAGGTTCTTCTGCCTCTATATAGAAGTTTGGTAAGACCTCATTTAGAGTATGCTATTCAGTTTTAGCCTCCTTATCTGAAGAAAGATATTAATTTATTGGAAAGGGTACAAAGAAGGGATACAAGGTTAGTAAAGGGGTTTTCTAATTTAGACTACGATTCCAGACTTAGAATGCTTAAGATGTATAGTCTTCAGCAAAGGAGAATCAGAGGGGGCATGATTCAGTTGTTTAAATTTATTAAAATGAATGATGTTATGGGGTTAGATTTTTGCACGGAAAGTAGGACAAGGGGTCATTGTTTTAAGCTGTTTAAATTTCAGGCTAATCTGGAAATTCGAAAAAAATGCTATTTTAGCAGGGTAGTGGGAACTTGGAACAGCTTACCGGAAGAGGCCGGAAGTAGGAATGGAGTAGATGGCTTTAAGAGGGCCATTGATTGTCATTGGGGTCTTTAATTTGACTAGGACTAGCCCAGTTGGGCCCAGAGCCTGCTGCTGGTAGTCGCATGTTATTTGTATTTGTATAATTAATTCAAAGAATGAAATATAGAAAAACAATCCTCTCTCAGTTGATATAAAAGTTTTAATAAATTAATTTTCCTATTTTGAATTAATCTACACAAATAGACAATATTTTTCATGTGTCGATACTTTTCTCCTTAGGCAAGTGCCTTTAGATAAACTCTAATTTTTAAAGAATTAAAGTTTTGAATTAAATAGCTACTTATAGTTGAAAAATCAATTTAAATTAGAAAGCACTCGTAAATTTGAGTGCCCACCACAGCATAACCCTATTTTTTGTAATAATTTCCCTTTCAAGTGGGTAAATGTAATTTTATTAACAATAGTATGAAAATTGACTCGAAGAAATTTGATGAAATTGGAAATCATTTTGGAAAAAATAAGAAAATAGAACAAAAATGAATCCTCTCTCAGAATTAAATTAATAACTATTCCTAAATCAGAATTGGGAAAAAAGGAAAAAAAAAAAAACTGATGGTGAAATTGGTAATATCAAAAATAATCATCCTGTTCATAATCGGGTGATTATCAACAGCCAATTAATCAGTAATCGGCCAATTTATTTATCAGTGCATCTCTACTTTCAGCTCTAAACCGACAAGGTTTTTCTTCATTTTTTTAAACAGCACTTTTTGCGATAGATTTAGCCAACTCTCCTGCGTTTATGCATGAATAAATTTGTAGCGTCTAAACTTCTTTTTATTTTTTAGTTTTACCTAAAACTGACCTAAAAGACGTCAAATTTTTTTTCGCAAAAAAGCTTTTCTATGCATGCATTCTATTTCGTGATCTAACTCATTAAGTTTGTCTCCCTGTACTATATCTTTCGGAGAATGCTTGAAATATAGACAAACCATTTCTATATCGTATTCCAGCTCCACAATATAGGAGCCTTTCAGCGCATGTTTCCTTTCTGGATGATTACAAGCAAGTTGCAGTTACAATCTATCAAGCACCATTATTTCAGGCGCAATTAATTCTGGCGTCCGATGTCGTTGTTGGGGGCTGCGTCTAAAGGGCGCGCGGCCCCATTATGGGGCAACAAAGGGCTCCTTCGTCGAGCTGTCAGCTGCCGACCAATCCGGAGGAGCGATGGACAGCGTGCTCCGGTCACTTTATCCCTTGACCATTTAGCATGTCGTGGTCTAATGGATTCCGTTTGGGGCCTGACAGCAACGGCATGTTTCCAGAGTAAAACGAATGTAGGAACGGTGTAGCGAGATTTAAGCATTTTCTGGCATTTGCGATTTATTTGCTCTAAAAACTTGCATGAATCAGTGGTAGGGGTTTTACTCAGTAAAATAAGTAAGAAAAGTCATAGTTCGTTGATTTATTTTATTTATTGAGAAAGTAATTTACTACGGCATAATAATAAATATAATAATGGATATGCATTAAAGGATTTTTTTGCCCCCCCCCCCCTTCCGCCTCCCTCTTAGCTAGATAAATTTTAATTGAGCCACTGCACAATACAAAAGGAGAAAATGACGACAAGTACCTGGAACATGAAAAGCTTTTTAAAACTGTAGTTTTTTGTCGTCGTTAGATTGTTAAAATTAGATAAAAGTGATTGGAAAAACACACTCAAAATTGAATAGTTAACATATTAGCCTACAAAATTATGAAATTTTAGAGGATTTAGGGCAAACAATTTCAGGCATCGGATATGAGTTTGTATTGAATTTTTTACGAAAGCTATTCGTCTCACAGATAAGCCGGACACGTAAAATATAGTTTCGATAATGCTCAAATTATTCAAGTCCAAAAATTTTCAGAAGTAGGTTCAAAAGTTCTCCAAACGTTTTAATAGTGTTCCGGAAGTATATAGGGGTAAGTGGTGTACCTCGGACATATGTGTACCTCGGACCTAAGCTGATTACAGCTCTGCTCATTAAAATATTTGAATAGCAGCATGTGTAGTTGAAACATGTGTCTTTAGAGGTCTTGCTGCATACCTTTCTGTTTTGTTGAAAGCTCATCTGTTTGAAGTATTATTAAAAAAAGAAATCCACCATTCAAAAGTTAGTTTTACCGGTTACTTTTAGGTATTTTTATTCTAAAACATATATTGTTTATTCTAAAAGGAGGGTCATGCATTATACAGTCATGCTCTAGCTATAATACCGTGTGCTTGAAACAAAGTTAATCCTAACTGTAACACAATGGTCAGCTACTTTGTTTTTTATAACCAAGTGGTGTAGCTCGAACCCAATACAAGTGATGCACCTTGGACTGGTCCAAGGTACACACTTCTGCAGTGAATAACTATTACAACTCCTAAATTTCATGTTCTTTAGTTTTTTGAAATGACTTTTAAAATTCAAGTGAAATTTTTCCTTCCAAAACTAAACATTTTAACTTAAATTATAAACTTAATGTACAGTTTTGCAACTGCATAACTATGATTTATGGTAAAGCTAATGATGAATTTTTAACTACATTTATATGTGCAACACACCGCCAACTCGGTTATTCCATCCAAGGACTGCAGTCCTCGGACGGTTTATATAACGGTGAATGAAAATATTTTTTGAAGATTTTGATTTCCTCCCATCAAATGTCAATGATTGCTCAGTGCAAAAGCAAGAAGAAAATAACACACAAAATGATTTCACTGTTGTGTCAACATCTGAAGCTAGTACTTCTTCGCCAAGCATTGTCATTCCTCTTAAGAAATGAAGCCATATCCAAAGGCACTATGGAAAAAATGACCCCATAGTGGGAAGGCCTAAAATAACGTCTTGTATTTTGACCGATACATCCCGGAAAGAATGTCTTGAAATAGAAAAGGCTAAAAAGGGGATATGAAAAAAGTAAAGCAAACTAAGACAGTAAAACCCCTACCAAGCCAGTTAAGAGATAACTTTATTATTCTTCAGTGTGAACTTGAGCATATTGAAGATTTTTATGAGGAATCCAATATTTCAGAGGAAGAGTTTAATGAGCTAGAATATGCAGATAACATTAATATTTAGATTGGCGATTTCGTTTAGGTGAAATTTGCTGGCAAGAAAGCTATCAAATATTTTCTTGCAGAGATTATTTCTATTGCTAATGCAGAGCTTATTTCTATTGAATATGCAGTTAAATTTCTGAAAAAAGATCCGAACTGTGAGAAGTTCGCAAGAGAAGATCCTACCATTTATGAAGTTGAAGAAAAGGATATATTCAAGCTACTACACTCAATACTATCTAGTGGATCAGAAAGGTAGCTCGAGAAGTGAACATTTGGAATAGACTTATCCAATTACAATCTTGGTTGGAAATAAGTGCAGCTTAAAAAATAATCTCTAGCATGGTTTTCAGCAGCTAGAGCATCTTGCTATTTTTTAAAAAGGGAAACGTGACAAGATATTAAGATCTAAATTTTTATTTATCTTTAAAACAAATAAAAAATGTACTTCTAAATTTATGTGTGGTTTACTGATTGATAAATAGTTATGTTCTTACTGAAAATCATGTTTTCTTTACCTGTTAATCATTCGTCCAAGGTACACCATCCCAAAACCCAAGGTACACACCCGGAGGTGTACCGCGGTTCTATGTGCATTATTATGTTTATTACAAAAACTGTAATTGAAACAAATTAAATACATTTTTAAGATAATTATATGTAGTGTAAAAAATCATAAAATTTCAACTGATGGTATTTGTATTTAGATTTGGCAAATAATTATGAAATTAAAAATTGAAAAGCGAAAATAGGTCCGAGGTACCCTACCTTCCCCTAATTTTCTAACATATTTTACGATTAGGAATTTACAATTTAATTTCTGTTTCCTGCACAATGCACACATATTTCATTCAATAAAAAGCAAAAAGTAAATAAACATTTACGATCTCGCGAATATCCGACAATTGTTTTATAGATTCAATTTGCTATCAACTTGAAAGGCGGCAAATTAAAAGATCGTATTAGAACCATCTGGAAGATCATTTGTATCACTGCTCCCTCTCTAAAAGCCCATTCATCTTAATTCTGTATAAACGTTTCCTTCATAAAGAAATAGCGCTTAGTAAATAAGTATGGATTAATCTTCAAAGCGTTGCATGAATTCATATTTTATACACATCTTTAAAAAGAAAGGATGAAAAAATTTGCTCCGCGTCAATTACTTTCCAATGAATTTGGAAATCATTTTCCATTGAAGGCGATATTAACGTCCTCTTATATTCTGAAGCGATTACTTGCCAAGAAAACAAATGCCATAGAAGCTATTTGGAAACGCATTTGAAGTCTTTAAAGCTTTTAAGTATTTACTTTTGCAGTTCTTCAGTTTGATTCGCATTGAAGCTGCGATTAGATCGTATCCCGGGCTTTCTTTTTAGATGAAAATATTGAACTAAGGAAGCTTGTTTGTTTATAAATTGTTTATCATACAAACTTTTATTTAAAGAAAAATAATTTTATTTCTCCTTAAGAAAAGACAGTTTATTATAATGTCTGCGAGTTGATATCTACAAAAGAATATCAGTGGAGATTTTGTATATTTTAATGCACACATAATTTCGGGGTCAATCAGAGGCGTAACCAGAGGGCCATCTCTTAACACCCCCCCCCTCTTTCTATTAGAAGATTCTTGGTTCCGAAAATTCCTCACCAATCCTTATGTAGACATTTAAGGATTGCGTACGAAGGAAGTAGAGGAATGTGTGGCAAAGGGAAATAGTTAAGATGACTCACCTGTTTCAAAATGAACAAATTGGAAATTCGTTCTGAGAATCAGTGTACACAAATGTACATAAAGAAGGAACAATGTATTTTGCAATACAACTTGAGTTTAAATATTATTTTTTTATTTTTGGCAGTTATTTTGCGCCTTCAAAAAAAGGTGGAAATTTTTCCCCTCAAAAAAAGGGGGGGAGCAAAGCGAAAAATACAATATTTTTGTAATGCAACACTTTCTATTTGATGAGTTACAGTAATTTTTATCAAACGAATGCGTATGTAATCGAATAAATGAATTATTAATGCAAAAACAAACGAATAAATAAATAAACAAATGAATTAATTAATTTATATATCACAAAAAGGAATGAGTGAATAAAATGGTGAATGAATAACAAAATAAATAAATGAATGCATAAATAAGTGAATTAAAAAGAAAAAAAATGTGAATAAATTAATAAATGAAGAAGTACATACGTGATTTAGTAAATGAATGCATAAGCAACTGAAATGAGCTATTTCGCTTTGCCCCATTCACTTTGAACCACGCGCACTTGACAAGTTACATTAAACATTTAAAATAAAAACATGCCAAATATTAACTAAATAAGGACTGAACTGGACATCATTAGATCTCACTTAATCTTACAAAATTTATCATTTTCTAATAACAAGAAAAACTTTTGAAAAATCAACAATATTACTATAAAAGTATCAAATTTTGAAAATTATTTTTATTTATTTATTTATTTATTTATTTTTCATCTTTGGAGCTATTTATTTTTTTGACAAGAATCAACTATATGTCTTGGAACTTAATAATGCTAGATAGGTGGCCCTACAAACTGAAAATATTTTACTATTTCACTTTTCCACATTCAAGGAAAAATAACAAAATAAAAAAAACTAGTTGCGCCCCTGAGTTCATTTAACTTGAGACATTTGCGAAAAAGGTTTTTTAGGGAAGAAATAAATGCACTTTTTATTTGTGGAGCACACTCAAGTATATAAATTTTAGCGGAATGGAAAAAAAAATGCATAATTTTTAGATTTCGAAAAAATTTACTATCATTGAAGAAATATCAAAAATATTTTTATTCAAGGAATTCATAAATAATAATGAATGCATGAAGAAATAATGTAACAATAAACGCATGAATAAATGAATTAAGGAATTGATGTATGAGGAAAAAAATGAGGGAATAAAATAGCGACCACGAAAAGAGGTGAATGAAATAATAAAAAGATGGATGAATAAATTAATAAATTTTAATTAAATAGACAATGCGCAAATAGTTTAATAAATTAATGAATAAATGCACGAATAAACTATTTCGTTTTGCGCCATTCACTTTGCCCCGCATGCACTTCACAAATTGTACTAAACATTTAAAATCATAGTATGCCTAATCTCTACCAATAATAAAGCTGAAGGTAGATCTGTCTGTCCTTCCTTCTGTCTGTCTGTCTATTACGCGCTTAGCGCCAAAACCGTTCGGTCGATTTTCATGCCACTTGGCACAAAATTAGTTTGTAGCATGTAGTTTTGCACCTCGAAGCGATTTTTCGAAAATTCCATTTCGTTCGTTTTCGATTCGAATTCTTAGCGGAAATTCGATAAAATAGGGAAGACATATTTCATACACATTTTCAAGTCTTATGTCATTCGAAAGCTTGAAATTTTCTGCACAAAATGAAGTTTTTTCGAAGTTTCTACGATCATCAGGAAAGCTGTAATAATTGTTTTTAGTATCCCGGAATTCAAGGCTTACCTTCAGTAAAGCAAGCCAAACGATTCTAAAATGGTTTTGCTCGAGAATAAAATTTGGTTGAAAAGAGAGATGAAATTAATTATTTTATCAACGGAAATCAACTTTTCATGTTGTTACCATAGTTACGTGTTCATACTTATTTTTGTTTCGTTATTTTTCCAGCGTTGCCAGACGTAGTATTTTTGATACTACGGTAGTATTTTTTCGGCCCAAATAAGGAGCGTAGTATTTTTCTGGCAACCCTGTTTCCAACATACTAATGACTTAATTAAAAGATTTGGCGGATTTTTTTTTTTTTTTTTTCATTTTCGTAAATTTCGCATTTCAGCAAAATTGATTTTGGCAACGTTTGGAAACAATAGTATTTTGTAATATTTTTTTTAGAGGAGGCTTAGT
>JAXGGA010017500.1:0-24202 GCA_038373865.1 Uloborus plumipes | reverse complement strand
TGGTTCAATGCAACTGGCTTGAATGTTCTGTCCGAGTGATGCAAAGATATATAATTAAACTTCAGTAACTCGACTACCCCTGTAAGTCGACCTGCATTTTTCTGATGGTTAGCTCAACGCTAATTTCATTATCTAATTATAAAAATAAAGTTAATAGTCAGCGAAATTGCTATGAACTTAATCAATCTTGAAGTTATAGGCTCAATCAACGTCATTGAAACGTCTCTTGGAACATTCCCAGAGCAACATTCCATGAATTTCTTCAGTTCAACCTTTTTCTCGTAACATTCCCCATTTACGTAAATATCAATCATTAAAATACCGTATAAGTTCTCATTTGAATTGTAGGCTGGGCTTTTAGCAAACCAGTTCAAAAAAATTCATTTCAAAGACCTGAAACCATGCCTTTGTGCAGCTTGAGGTATGAGTGGAGACGGTGTCTTATTAAAATAAGTCATCTCCTAATCTGTTCAAGGGTGACTCTGGCAACATATTGAAGCCCAAACCATCTTAATAATGCTGTAATGTGTTATTGATTTTATAAATACTGTTCCAGAAGCTCTACCATCAACAAAACGTACCCACGCAATACAGTTTCCTCCTCCGTATTGACGTTTTGTAAAGAACCTCTGCTCTTGACTCCTATTGTGCCTATTGTATCAAAAGCCGTCTGGTCTGTCAATGGGGAATTCGACATTGACGGTACAGACACCTTTCCTGGCCGTAGATTTTTGTTCAGGGCTGTCTATAGTTTTCATTAGTCTAGTTCTGGTTGTAATATAACATTTATCAAGGAAGTAAAAGGAAATTAAAAAAAAAAAGGTAAATGAATTTATAAAATGTATAACTAAATATATTTGAAGTCCTTTTGTACCGAATACTCATGAATATTAACTTGTAATGTAATTTTACATCTAAAAGTTAGCTACTGCAATAGGGAATTCGTCGGTTTACACTTTGTTCTTTCTTCTTCCTCCTATTATAAGTTTTGAGATGACAATGCAATTTCTAATCATTCTACACATAATTGAATTACGATAGATTATTTCATTGCCAAAATGTATATTTTTTACACAAATTTAAACCATTTTTAAATTTTAATAAAATAGCATGCGCAAAATCTAGAGCAAATTCAGGGGTCATCAAAGTTGAAATATGTTAAAATTTAAATTGGAAAATTTTCGTGCATATAATATTTCTTTAACTTCGTGCAAAAAAGTAGAAAGGATGAAAAAGAAAATAATAATAATGATCACTTGCAATTTTATGTCAGTTTATTTTTTATGCGAAGTATTAATTTGATTAATTTATTTAATGGTTATTTTCATTGTCTTTAAAAGCTTGATTTGTAAGAATTTAATGGGAAACATTACAACGAAAGTATCAATCATGCTACTGAGCACCATTATCATTTAGTTTAATAAAATGAAATGTCTTATGTTGAATGAAGTTTAATAAAAGCGTAATTAATAATACTTGATAATATCTAGAAAAATAAAATACTTTAAAATGTTCGCATGGATACAAAATATTAGGTAAAAAAATGAAAGAAAAAAACTGACAGTTTAAATAAATGGAAAGCTCGGATTTTAATCTTCTTGTAAAAGTTAATGAACGTTGCGTTCATTCCCCCGTTTTTCGCTAACGTTAATTGAGGATTCATACATTATTCTTTGAAAAGTAATACGCATTGTCGAAAGTAATTATTTCTCCTATTAAGTTGCAAAGAAGAGGTATGACATTTCAGCTATTATGCCTGTCTAGTTGTTTGATAAATATAAAAATTATGCGTGAAAAAAATAATATTTTTCCTGAAAAACTTTTAATGACGTAGCACCGCCTATTATACTGCTTTTACTTGAATTAATTAAAAATAGCTAGAGTTCATGAGATAATGATTTTTTTTGGGAGGGGGAGGTGATTGGGGTTGAATTTATAGTGCTGTTTTTTAAATAAATAATAAATTTTCATATTTGTTTCAGAAAGCAACTGAATTCAATGCGCCATGCATATTTGGTTACATAGTAACCGTGCTTTATATGGATTACATTTCTTACATCGAAAGTTGGTTCAAATGACCAAGCGGCCAAAATTTTCTTTTTTTCTACTTTTTTTGAAAAACTATTGGATGTACATGTTTACTTCTGAAATAAGACTATTGCATACTTTCATTTCTGGAAAATATTTTAGTAGTTTATTGCTCTGTATTAACACTAACAAGGGGAACATACGCCTAGCCAGCCAATTCAGAGAAAAAATAAAATCCTCCAAGCTCGTCAGCAAGGTGCAATGTTTTGAAATTTCTGTAATTCTTTCAACTGCATATTAGCACGCCTTCTTGCGGACAAGCCTGCTTAGGTTCAACCCTGCAGATTTTTTTTTTTTTTTTTTTTTAATAACTAAATTTAACGATCTGGAAAAAGTTTCTTTTTCTCTAAATAAATAAATCAAAATATTATTGCTAGAGATTTTATAACACTTTTTTTTTTTTTTCAAAATTTTAATCCATTTAATTTCTAGAGCAAGCTTAGCTATTTTAGCTGTGAACATTGTTGTGTAAGAATTTAAATTCAGTACTTTTTGAAGAAAGTATTATTGGCTTACTTATGGTTAAAATTCAATTCTGACAGATTCAATAGAGCTAATTAAAACACTCTGAAAATATTAATTAATTTTAAGATACGTTCAAAATTGTGTGTTACTAATATCCCTATTCCTCAAATATTCCTGAGGAGATAAGCAGTTTTCCCTCTGCGAAAAATGCACCACAGTGAAGGCTTCCCCAGACTACATTCTGACCTGCGTATGTCTGTCCGCTGAAGATCTAAAAGCAATACTCACACGCATTACGACCGATCCGGCCGCCCGAACCGAATTTTTTGCTGCTAACTGGTTTTTGGAATCCGTTGCCATGACAGCTAACCGAATCATCAGCTTCCGTCACCGTTATAGAATTTCTTGATGTCGTCAGCACCGAGGGCCGTCCGATTTTTTATTAGCGATTTCATTGGCTCTCGCCAGGTGCGTACTCTTTATAAGAACTGGGGGAATACCGTCACGGACGGAGCTAGTGCGAATGCACGAAATTTTTTTCCTCCGGGTTGTAATGTGAATAGGTAGACTTGGTCTTGTCATTTGCTTTTCGAGCGTGAATGCTTTTTTGGACTAGCTCTGTCATCTGCTAGATCCCGGGACGGGGATCCAGGTGTTTTAACATGAAATTTTCCTCAATAGTAGCTCTAAAATCTCCATTATAGACTACCTTGGTGATGCTAGAGGATGAGACTTTCGGTACCCTCAAGGTCAGTCTGTAAAACACGATTGCACGGGTAATTTTCGGCAATTAGAGAAAAGTATAGTATCCAGGGATTTGTCTTAGGAAGTTATTAAAGTTCCAAAAACGCAATTTTAGATGAACTTTAATAATAGAGGATTTGGGGGCCAATCCCTGATTTTTTTAAAAACATTAATGTCCCCAAAACAAAATATTAGACACTATGATATTCATGGAAAATTGTTCTTTTTTTCTTTTTGGGGAAAAAAAGTAACTTGGATTTTTCTTTTAATATATATTTTTTTAATCATGGGTGTGTGTGGGGGGGAGGAGGGGAGTATTGTCTACCTTTATCTACTCCACTGAGGCAAAGTGTTTTTTGCGAAATTCGTTTCGCATCGTTTTTTGTTTTAATAGTTGGTGATGGTTGGAGACAATTGCTGATCCATAAAAGAAAACTATCTTTTCAAAATCCATGCAATTTCGAGGTACATTCTTTTAATATTTTCATTCCCGCAAAAAAAAAAGTTTTTTTTTTGTTAGCTAATTTGAATTTTAAGTTAAGTTTATCTTTAGCAATGTCAAGATTAATTGCTATTTTAAATACTAATGAGCTTTAGTTCTGAAACTTGTGTCTTATGTAGATTTAAAAATAAAGGAACATCCTTCATCTGCACGCCATGTGTATTCAGTCCAAAAGAAGCGACCAGAAATTGCAGTTAAAAACTCTGCAAAACTGTAAGGACAATTAATAACGCTGGATAATATCTTTAAAAAGGAGAGCTATTTTTACTTCGTACATAACTAATTTTAAAGGAAGAGAAACATATGAGCCAAAAAAAAAAAAAAAAAAGACTCAAAATTAATGAAGTAATCAGTAATAATCATCCCACAAATGATAAAGTTTTTTTTAATTCCTTTCAGGCTAGTATTTTTTTGTGTCCATGATAACTACAGAAATGTTAATTACGGTTTGAAAAAAGTCGTAAAGGAACATTAGTGAAGGTAATTATGTCGATCTGAAGTTTCAACACACTAAAAATTGGTTTTTTCTCATCAATGATACGGGGGATATTATTTAATATCATTCGCTAAATGTTAAGAATTTCGGAAAAATAGAAGAGATCTTTGAGGAGTTTTTAAAACTTCTTCTGTCACTTATTTTACATTTAGAGATTGCCAATGCCATGTCAGTGAAACATCTGAAATGTACTTAGAATATTTTCGAAAAAGAGTATGTTCCGTGGGAGAAAATAAGCTTGAACTTTTGTTTTTATTTTTAAGTAAAAATTACTTTTTCAGCGCTTTTTTCTTGTTTTATATAGTCGGCCCCGCTTAATCGAATACTGTCGGTTCCAAGAAATTTTATTCGAGTAAGCAGGGTATTTGATTAAGTGGGGAACATTTTTTTACCTTTCCATGTTGACAATTTTAAAACGTAGTAATAACGAAGAAATAGCTATATAAAGGAAATGATTAATGTTATTGGTAAAAAGATTTTAAAATAAGAAAAGTTAACAACAAAATAGTACAATAATTGAGTATAAATATTGTACGATCATATGAAAATCAAAAGAAAGTAACTTACAACTTATGCTACAAAAAATTTGTTTTTTGCCTTTCACTTTTATTTTCTGAAACAGTTCACAATAGTGGTTTGCTTGCTCAAGGTCTTGTGGGAACACTCTTATTTTATTTGACATTTTTCTTAGCAAAATTTTTGCAAAGGAAGATAAAAAATTATTCGATTATCCGGGGAAATTATTCGATTAAGCGGGGATATTTAACCGTGTGTCTATGGAGAAATGTTCCGTTACGGACGGTTTTATTCGTATAAGCGGGGTTTTCGTTTATCCGTTACCCGATTATGCGAGGACGACAGTATTATGCGTATCTGATAATGATGTAATAATAGTTAAAAACTGAATAATGCTTACCAGATTTTTATCACATTTTTAAAACAAATTATTGAAAATGTCCGTGCTATAGCGATAAATTTCGCATTTGAAGCGTTTAAGTTCACTTGAGATATTTTCGTCAAAATTATGAGGGATATATTCATGAAATTTGTGATTAAAGATGTTCTGTGGCATTCTATTAGACATTAAGACACACGGCATGCACGAAGCCCTAATAGCTCTTGAGAAACGGAGAGGTCAAAAGTAACTCCGAATGGTTTCAATTTATATATTCCTCTTAATTTTAGCAGTTTTTTGAAGGTTAAAGGTGAGACAAATTCTTTTGCAATCCAAACAAAAATACTTTTTACAATCAATATGAAAATAATCTTGTATGAAAAGTTAATTGCTTCCACTTCTGCCGTTTTCAGGCTAAACTGATGATTACCTAAAGAAGGGAAAATCAGTCTCTGGTTGCCGTTGCTGAATGGTACCTGCTCCTAATGCCGCCAGAGCTCCGGTTAGAGGGCAAATCTTTGTAATGGCATAAAACTTTGTTTAATGTAAATTTTTGTTCGAAAATATACGGAAATTCTGTCATTTTATTTCTGTCGTGTTACAGAGCCCTGAAGAGATTTATTTCGGCCAAGTTACAGAGTCTTAGTTCTTTTTTTCTGTAAATTTTCAGTCTTGCACAGTAATTCTTTCTGTTTTCAGGAAAAATCTGTATTTTTACCGCCTGTTATTCTATGAAATTTTCAGTTCAAAGCAGCCTATAGATTTTATATTTTTAAATTTCTATAATTTACCTGATAAATGATTTTCAGTAAATTTTCCTGTATTTTTACGAAAAGTTTTTTTTAAACTGGTTACATTTCTTGGAGGATATAGAGTTGTTCTCTTTTCCGCTCGACACACACACACACACACACACACACACACACACACACAGAGAGAGAGAGAGAGAGAGTGTGTGTATTTTCTGACTACGAAGATTGGCTTTAACTTTATTTTGGTGCTTGCGAATGTTTCATCAAAATATAGTGAAATTAAGCACCACTCTTTGTGACAAGCAAATTGGCTCCATTTTTGGTGTAATGCACAGTAATGTTTTTACAGCACATTGGCTATTGCCATACATATAGTTATCCCAAAATAAATCTTTCCTGTTCCATTTTTCAGTTCATGGCGCTGGCCAAAGGTTTGTACTCTGGGAGAAGGAAAAAAAAAAATATATATGTGATAGCCAGAATACGCAATGTGTCTTAAAGTAACCATTGCATTTTGCGTCGCAGAGGCGGATCCAGAAATTTTTGTATGGGGGGTCAAGTTTTAGTGTGACGAAGCATATAAACTTTAACAATTTTTTCTATATCATACCATATTGCACAGTAAGTAATATTTTTATAATAGTCTGTTAAATTAACCGTTTATTTATTTTGGTAAAAATTTGTCATAAGAAAAAAATTAAATTTGCAATTTAAAAATTGTCGAGTCGTAATCAAAATTGAAATTGTAAAATTCTTAAAGATAAAATTCTTTTAAATTTCTTAAATAAAGTTTAACATTTTTCATTCATATTGTATTTTTAAAATTTTTGTTTCAATGAGAGCAAGATTGATAATGGTTGTGTAACTGATAAAATGTGCTTCTCATCACAGGGGGCTCAGTTGATTCTTTGACCACCCCCTGCATCCGCCCATTCAGGGGGTGGAAAAGAGAACATTTATAAGTTTTTGCAAAAGGGCTTCATAAACCTCAGTGCAATTTTCGCTTATACCAAATCTGAGTTGGTCCAATACATTTCCAGCACCATCTTATTCGGAGATGCTCGTAAGCATCGTATAAGGGCATGTTCCAACAATCGGCAATCTTTGCAATGGCCTCAAGATACACAAAGAGGTCTAGGAATAAGACAAGTCCCTCGGGCGCACTTAGACGACCCTCCAACTTTCGATGACGTTGAGCAAACAATGGCAGTCCTGGTCTCAGCACAGTCAGCGGCAACGACTTTGATGATTCTTGAGGAATATTTTGACTTGGATAATGGCTCAGCGGAAAGAGTTTAGACGGAACTAATGTCATAAAAGATTTAACATGTTAGGGTTGTGTAATAGAATACTCCGAGGTATCTTTTTCACTGTAAAACTTATTTTTAACACCAGAAATGATATTTCGACTTTCCTTGAGATCATATTTTAACTATCATGAAAAAAATATGTGAATTTTATTTACATGATAAACTAGCTTATTACCCGGCGTTGCCCGGTATTGTATTATGTTTAACTAATTTCATGCTAAAATGGAATAGGTGAGCTTTAAATTGATAATTCATTTTTAATCGTAATCTTTGTTGGAAAATACTCAGATTTAAATGTGTTAAATTTTATCAATTTGTATGATTGACGGCTCATATCTATTACTCATTCAAAATAGCTGTCAGAAACGATTGCTCATTCCTAGGATCCCGATGATCCCAACCGATATGCATTTTGAATTTAAAAGACTTCAATTTTCCGATCCGTCTTGCCTTTGTCATGACCTTTAACAAATCACAAGGCCAATCCTTAAAAGTTTGTGGTTTGAATCTAGAACATCACTGTTTTTCCCATGGTCAATTATATGTGGCATGTTTAATGTAGGTACTTATTTTTTTTTGTATTTTCTAATAATAAAAAACTTAATAAATTCAAAAATTTTCTTATTTATTGCCTTTAAGGCGGAACAGAGTTCGCCGGGTCAGCTAGTATATATATATATATATATATATATATATATATATATATATATATATATATATATATATATATATATATATATATATATATATATATATATATATATATTTTGAAACAGGCTAATAAAATGAAAAGATGAAAACCAAAATATAAAAGCGATCCAAAGTGCAGCATTTCATCAGGGGGAAAACCACACTTTGGTTCGAAAAGGCTCTTTCGAACCAATTTTTTTTAATTATATGTATTTCTATATTCTGTATATATATATATATATATATATATATATATATATATATATATATATATATATATATATGTCAATTTTTTTTTATTTTGGGTCTGTTTCGAATAATTTTGAAAGATTGAGTATTCAAATAAGAGTTGTAGAAGAGCGTTTTGAGGTAGTTTAGTTTTTTTACAAACGTGCCTCTATTTAGTCGGTTGAAAATAACAAAAAATCAATTTCATAAGTTATCATGCTTAAATATACTTTTTTTATTGCTTTAGGGCTTTTAATCGTAGATAAATTTCGTTAAAGTATCCGGAAAATCAGCAGATTTAAGAGCATGAAAGCCAATTTAAATAAAGTAATCTATTGTCCTTACTTCTCTTGCAATAAGTCACTCTCACATTTTACAGACCCATTTTATTTACATTTTTTCAGCAATTGTGCAAAATGATTCAAAGCGTTTAAACCTAGAATCAAATCTTCTCCAAGCATCCTGAATTAACATTTAAATAACTCTTCTTTTTTCTTTTTCTCGCTTTGTATTGAAGAAATAATTTATAATTTTGGGTAAACTCGTAGTTTTTTAAGGCTTCTTTGCCCACATATGTCATATATTTGTACCATGTTCATGGCTCAACGCATTTTGATTTGCATTTCAAAGAAATATTTGCATTGATTTAATTAAAATAAGGAAAGCCTGTTTTTCGTTTAGGAGGAGGATTCGAAAAACTTAAGAAACGCATTTACATTTCTTGGCGAACATAATATTCGGTGCGAATTTTTATTAGCTTTAATTAAATTCCTTTTCCTCGGCTGAAATTTGAAATATTAACCACCTAAAATATTTTCTACCGTGCCAAAGGTTTTGAGATGTAAGGAAATTTACAAGATGTAAGGAATATGGTACAATCGCTGAAATTATGGTTATTAACTATGGATTTTTAAAATAAGTACTGCTGTTTTTACAATCATAGTAAAGTAATGAAACTGCAGTACTTCTAGAAAATCAGTTGTAAACTGGACGAAAACATGTTGAAAATTCTCTTGTATAAAGAAATATTCCCAGAAGTGGTTTTTCAACTTTTCAGTTCATATAAATGCTTATATATATATATTCATTAGTAACGCTCTCATTTTTTTTCTGAAATAGCTGTATTGTTACTAGAAAAGTTTATGGAATTTCAGTTTCCTAGATATTGTGAAGTAGTACTGCAGGTATAAATGCAATTTTTCCAAACATTGTCATTTGCCCTCTTAAGGAGCATTTATTTAATAGCTACTATGTGATAGTGAAAATGGTAATTTAAAGATAAAAATACCTCAAATAAGTTAACTCGTTAATTAATTACTAATTGACTGCAATTTGTGATTGATGTTTCAAATTTCAGTGCATCATTGCCAATATTACACGTAAAAATTTAGTAATCTAAAATGTTATGTAATTACATTCATTTTTATAAACACTTTATTATAACAAGTGAACAGCAATGACTTTGGTTTTTTTTATTGATAATAAATACACTTAAACTTAAACACAAGTGAAATGAAAGATATTTACACACATTTTAATTGATTTTCAAACACGTACAAGCAAATTATATTTATAGATCACAAATTTTGAGAAAATAGATAAACACTCGAGAACGAAATCCCAGAACAGAGCCATTTCTAATTTCTAAATCTCAGAATGAACCACGTAAGAAAAATCAATATTAAAAAGTATGATTGAGCTTTCTTAAAGCAAATCGACCTTTTTGAAAAAAAAAAAAAAAAAAAAAAAATCTGAAATTGTGGATTACTTTTCATTTGCTGGTATTTACAGGGTATTTAATCGGTGCAGAACTGCAGGTGGAGGGGATTGAACCCAGGGGATTTGGAATACAGGGCTGGTATTGCTTTTTTGACGCGGTAAATGGCACTGGGTTTACCTTACCAAACACTCGAAACTCCGCTTGCCGTAGATGTGAGTTTTACATTAAAGTCGGTGGACGAAACTTCGAACATCATGTTTTTCCCGTGTCACTTTTGATCATGAAAATTTACCATTGAAAGGAGAAGCAACTTTAATTTTTGATGCTTTGCAGCTCACTACAGCTTGCGGAAAGACCCTGCTTGACTGTATGATTTCAAGGGAACGGTATCGTTCTACCTCCCCCCCCCCCGAAGTTCTGATACATTTTTCTGAAACACCCTGTGTACCAACATTCTTTTTTATTGGCATATTTCAGGAAGACTATGCTGAAGAAAGTAAAGTGCCTTATACAAACCACAATTTCGAGAAAATTCAAAGAATCTCTAAGTATTTGCAAGTCATAAAGAATACAAACTTGCGATTTCCACTTCTACAAGTCACATACAAATTATCAGACATAAATAATTTAAAATCTTCTTTCAATTGAATTTTAATCTTATAAATTTAAGATTAAAAAAAAATAGTTGGTGCAATTACCTAAAACGGTATTGTTTGCTTGTTAAACTTAAATAAGATGGTTTCTTAATTTATGGCCTAAACAGCCTAAATTTAAACAGTGGAGTCTTTTGCAATAATAAATAATGATGAATTGTTGATACCAGAAGTAACTTCTATAATTTCCAAATAATTGTAAGCATAAGAAATAATATATTGATTCGATATAATGATTCTAATTGCCTATTTAGCGTTATTTTACTTCTTTGAATAACCAAACAGTATTTTATTATTATTTATTTATGTATTTTTTTCTGTTGCAATTTTAAAGCTAAACATATTGGCTCATTGTACACTAATAATGAGGTTTTACTTAAGGGTAATAAAAATTTTAAATTACCCATTTTTTATAAATGCCGTACATAATATTTTACGCGTTCTTTTCATTTTCAGCTTTTTGTTTTAGTTTTGAGTTTCAGTTTAAAAATACAATAATGTATTTTCCTTAAAAAAGTATAATTCAGCAAAACCTCGGTAGAAAAAGTTTTATGCCGTATGTTAAAGAGAGTAAATAATAAAAATGTTAACCCCAAATTCTGTTTTAGTTTAATAAGTGACAATGATAGTTCGATAGTTCTTTTTGAAAATACTACTGGTATTGCTATCCAGATTTTAAAGCGAGCCTTCTTTTAGACCAGCAGAAATTTAGAATACTTACTTATAAAAATAATTTTTCAATGAAATAGAAAATACTAAGCGAAGATTTGAATATAACATTTCGAAAATTCATCTGCTTGAAAAATAACAGATTTGAATTAGAATATTAAGAATTTATCTACTAATATTGCTAATGAATTCGCAATCAAGTGCAAATTAATTCGTGCATGAAAAGAACATTTCGTCTAAAATTAACTGCAATCAAATGTGTTAGTTAAGACAGGAAATGTAATCGCAAGTGCAATGGCTCTGTTCGTCGCAAAAAATGGTAGTTTTGCAAATATTGCATAACCTTGCTCCAAAACTGGTTTTGTGCACAAAAAGACAAAACGAAGTTCAACAGTAATAAATTCTTATATTACACAACAGCAATTTTTGGAACACATATGTACGTTGATGAACATTTAAGGAACGTGCATTTTATTTTAATTTTCTCTCATTTCATTTGACACACTCAAAGAAATATTTTCAACATGTGAACAACATTCGATTTGATTTTCGTACGCCTCAGATTTCACTTCGCTATCGTTTTCGGCATAATCGCGAGACGAACTCGACTGCTGATTGGTGAATCAGATGCGATTTCGTTCACGTGACTGGTCGAAAACGAGATCGAGAGAAGTTCGACCGGTATGAGAATCGCCCTGACTGTATTAAAACTGAAAACGATTCCGTGAAATGTGTGAATAAACTGTTACTTTTAATATTTTCTTATAGCAATAATATGAAAATATGATTAAAGCTACTACATGTCTCATCCATTTGCACAAAGAAGACATTTTTACGCGCAGAATTGCACTTTACTACCTACCAGACTTTTCAGCTTTGTCTTTTAATTGTTGTACAATTGTTTTTGGTAACACCTCATTTAAGTATGCTGTTCAGTTTTGGTCTCCTTATCTTAAGAAATTGGAAAGGGTTCAAAGGAATGTTACAAAATTAGTAAATGGGATTTTTAATTTCGATTCCAGCCTTATATCGCTTAATGTAGAGTCAGAAGGACATGACGGAATAGTTTAAATTTATCAAAGTGAAAAATGCCACTGGGTTATATTTTTGTATGGTAGGGTTGTGGGCAACTGGAACAGCTAGCTTACTGGGAGAGGTTGTAATGGGCAAGGGGGTCAATAGCTTTAAGAGGGCTATTAATCTTTATTGGGGTCTATAAATTGATTACAACCAACCTAGCTAGGCCAAGAGCATGTTGCTGGTTGTCGCATTTATATTTATTTGTATATTCAAATATAAGTAACCTTTATATAACATGATACAAAGTATTCACTTCCTAAAAAACTTTCTTTCATTTAAGAAAACATTTGTTAGATCACACGGTCGCACCCGTAAAACGTACAAATCATTTTAATACTAAATGTAGTAAATGTATTACTGCACTAAAGTATTATTAAATTCATTTCTTTCTTTTATCGAAAAGTGATACTCCATATTATGATACTTAACTGCTTGAAGTACAAATTAAATAAAACTTCATGCGACCGAATACCATATAATTTCGCTCAAATGAAAAGTTCGTGAAATCTGAGAGAGAATACATTTTATTTTTGAATTTTTATTAATCAGTTTCGGAACAGTTCTAGAATAAGGAACATCTAAACAGCACAACATAACATTTTCAAGATTGCCAAAGCCTACACTATCCCATAAAGTAAACTTCGAGTCAGACTCCTCATTGTATGTCAAGGGGGTAGTGGTTCCTTATATTCTAATGCATCGCAGTTGAAAGAGAAATTTTTAAATTGCGGGAATGAAATGCAAATATATGCGTAAAAATGCCTCATCGTGCAAAAACATTGAGAATAGAGTAAAACTTTTAAAAGTGTTTAGAAATTAATTTTCGGAAGAATTAAATTGTTTTTATGAAATGATGGTTGTGTCTAGTTTAAGTTCGCACTTCAGATTATGCATGATGCACATAATTTGCTAAAAGAGAGGAAAAAAAGGGAGAGAGAGAGAGAGAGTTACGTGTTACAATTTAATGGTTATTACCCATTATTTTCGGATCCTATTCTCATAGCATTAATCGTCCCGTAATAAGGAAAGCTAATGCGTTAATGAGAAAATGACTTTGAACGTTTCATTCTCACCATGGAAAGAAAGAAAATCTTGAAATCTTTAGGAGAAAATTGGCTTTTTGCATAAGATCTTTATTAAGTTGCAGAATTTTGCGCACCGTAAATATTGAAAGAAATTTATTTTGTGTATCAAGGAATCTATGCAAGAAAGGAAGAAAAGGTAGAAAGTTAGGCAAAAGGAAACGTAATTTATTTTGACTGCAAGTTACTAATATTTTTGTACGTAGAACCAATTATTTTTAAAAGATACAGACTAAAAGAGAAATATAGACTGAATCGAAGAAAAAAAAAAAAACAGCCGTTGTACTAAAATTAAAAATGATAAAAACGCAGTTAATAACTCACAATTTGTACTTTATAAGTGATGTTTTTATTATTTTAAAGTGCGAACAAGAAGAAAGAGTGAATTAAGCAATTCTTACGGTCTGGTAGAATGTATAAATCTGCTAGTACTTCATTTTACTATAAAGAATTTTTATACAAGGTTAGTATAGCATCGATTTCGAGATGCTGACCCTGCCAATCTGTTTATAGCTTTTTGAAGCACAGCAAAGCGTCATAGTATTGCTTTCTGGTAATATGATAATGATATGAATAATATGAAGTCCGAATCATCAAAGTTATACTACATTGACAATTTCAATGCTGCTTTTTGGAGAATCACATTAAATATCACCACTAATCGAGACCAAATTTGTCTTTTCAGTTTTTTCGCAAATTTTGCTATCAACTAGTTTTCTTTTTTGTTCTCATATAGAAATAGAAATTAACTTAAAAATAACAAAGTGTTCTTTTACACTCATATTCCTGTAGGTCAAAAACTACGGCAAATTTATTAATAATATGTTTTTTTTTTTCAGAATGTTGTTTTTAAAGGGTTTTTATATGTATGTGCAATTTGAAAAAACAAATAAAAAATCTAGTGTTCGCTAAATGTCTCGCTTACTACTCAGATTAAAAAAGAAATCATAATTAAATATAATCGGAAATATTTTAAAGGTAATCTTGTAATAAAATAGTGTGACCCTAACTCTTGAGAAGCCGTTATTCTGTAGTGTCATTTGACAACTTTAGTTGAATTTAATGAACCAAACGTTTTTGTTACGAAGTCTCTTACATGTACATAATTGCATGGCATATGTTTTATAAAACATTAACAGCAGCATCTAACAGAAATACCAAATACTTATTTCATAAAAAGTACTCATACTTCTGAACAAATAATGTGCACCATTTCGAATTTTTTTCAACAAAGATTAAATCCGTAAAAATATTCTATCTCAATTTACACATATACAGAGTTAAGTTGGAAAATCTGAAACTTGCAATACACCTTTCTCCATATAATCAGTGCATAACATTCATATACAATGTGTTATACCTATACAGAATAAAATCTCTTTACATGTTCAAGCAACATTTCGGAAATATATTATCTATACACATGCAAATTCTTATCCAGACATAAACATCACAACCTATTCGCCAAAAATGTTTCAAAACCAATCATATGGTTCCTTCTTCCTCCCTCAATTATCACATTATTTTCAGTTGTTGTATGTACTGAGAGGTATTTAATTTTCTTATTATAACCCAAATTTTATTTATATAGGTATAAGATAGTTTACTAGAAAAAAATATGTTTTAAGTGTTAGTAGTTGAAAACGTTTAAGATGGAAAAAATGTATAAGAAAGAGGATTAGAATTATCAACTTTGACTTTTTGACATCTTTTAAATAAACAACTTATGTGATATAATATTAAAAAAAATCACCCTTTACTCTCTTCTCCAAACTTTCAAGATGTATGAGAGTACAAAATTTTCCAAATGAAGCTGACGGTGGTTTTTTAAGTCTATGAGATCTAATAGGTGTAGGAGAACTATACTACGAAAGTTTCGCTCAATATTTTTGAATCTTAAATAAATTATTTTTAACAACATATTTATACAGCCCATTCTGCATTTATCTGTAGAATTTATGAAAACGAAATGTGTCGAATTTTTGTCAACAATCAGGTGAAGCAGTTGGGGGAAAACAAAAAAGGTTTCAGACTCAGACTAGGAAATCTAAGGGACTGAAGAAATTACTTGCCACTACCAACTCAGAGGGGAAAAAGCATGAAACAGACTAAATATGAAGATAGAAAAATAAAAGTTAACTTTTATTTGGAAAGAAAATTTCATTCGCGACAAGTTTTAGCATTACTGTTGCAAAAAATAAAAATAAATGATCATGTTTGATATAAGAAAATGCTTTATTGTTTGGAAAAGCTAAATAAACAGTTAAATGCAAATCAAATTCAGCGCATTACTTTTAGTCGCAAAAAAACTTTTTTTGAAGCAAAAAAAAAAAAAAAAAGAACTCATTTGGTGTTTAAATCAACGCAACACTAATGCTAAAAATTTAAATTACTTGTGATTAATGTTTAATGCAAACGGATATAGAAGCAAATCTTGGTGTTTTGTTTGAAAAGTAAACTTTACCGCAATGCTTGTTTTACTCAACAGAAAAAAAAAAATCGCCTGTTTAAAATCTCGAAAAGATAAAGGAAAAATAATCCACAAAATATTATTTGATGCCTGGATCTAAATCCCAACGCCCTATTAATGTTTCATTTGCTATTTAAACAATTATTCATTGAGTGTTACTTTCGATGAAAGCACGCTTTTAAAGTGGGGTCACAAATAATTTTGCAAGAGCATGCAAATATTTCTGCACCATTGCTACGTTACTATCCAACCACGTTTACCATGGAATTAGGAAGCTGCCAGTTAAGACAATTCTGTATAAATTAGGGGGTCAAGGAAAAATTTGATGGGCTTGTTTAGTTCAGTCCGAAGTTTCTTTGCTTCGATTATGGTAGACTGACTTCCCTACAAACTAATAGCGGTATCCGTTTTCTCCAGTAACCCGGATCTCCCCAAAATCAACCCTGTTGTAAAACAATTACCGCCAAGAAAACCTTGAACTCTTTCCCGCAAAAAAGAGCATCTTATCCTAAATTCCAAAGCCCTCAACCTTAAATAGTCATGATGTCTAGTTTGTCCGCAAAGTTTGAGCCAAACTACCATACTCCCTTGTTTTCTTCTTTTATCCATCATACCGACTTCCCTTAAAATCTATCCTCACACCTCTACCACACCTCTAAAATCTATTAACTCTTCATCAGTATGGATTGTTCCTTCAATTTGTTTTCAGTCCTAGAAGGCGGGAAATTTTTTGCTCACCAAGCAACCATCTCACTTTACAAAGCATCTCATCTAACAGGACTGAAAACAATTCAATTCTATTAAATTGTTGTAGCAATAGATAATTGACAAAGAAATCAAAATCTTGGTGCGTACTTGGCGACTTTTAACTCCAGTGAAAAACAGTCTAACAATCGGGTGTTAAGTTTTTAGGAATAAGTACAGCTTATAGCGCTGGTTGCGATATTTATATCCAAACAGTAACACTGCTTAATACACACGCATATTAGAAGTATCTAGGTGGCTGTAATCTAGATAAGTTTCACAGTATGAAGTATAAAATACACCGAAAACACTTAAATATTTCAAAAATATGAACTGATAAGACGAAAATATATGAAACCAGACATTTCAGCGACGCTAACATCAATCATATGTAGGTAAATGTGATATGAATTTAGTTAAAAGATGATATTTGTTTCTCGAGCTAGTACGATTTTCTACTAGATCTTCGCAAATCAGAATAATGCTCTACTTACAAACTTGAATTTACATAAAAATTGCAGAAAGTTTTTACTGCTAGCATCTTACGCATTCATATTAAAAATGCTCGCATATTTAACTTACACTGTTGTGCTCTCTTGTGATGTTAGGTTGGAACAGAGTAATATTTTTTTAAACCCAAACGTTAAAGAGATAATGTAACAATTATTGAAATAATTTTTAGAAATATATGGATACTGTAAATGAACTGTTTTGACTATTCGCATTCAAAAACTTGTTTTTCAATTGGATTGTTGAGAATTCTATGTTTACATACACATACAATTTTTAATACTAAAATTGTAAACCAGATCTGTCAGATTGTCGTTTTACTTTGGTTAGATATTTTATGGAATTTTAATAGCCTTTTTACTTTAATTCTTTACCATTATGTCAGAGCATTAAATAGTTCTTTCCAAAGCAATGTTTCGTAATAGTGTTTGATGTTTATTTTGTTTTTGAAAAACGTATGTGTGTGTGTTAGAATGAAAAATTGTTGGTATATTGTGCAAAGTCTTTTACTTTCTGCATCGATTAAGTTATACGATTTTCAAAGGAAACACTTCGTCTCAGAGAGAATGGCAGTTTTTCAGTTACTGTCTGTTTTCGAAAGCAAAGACTAGATTACACTGCAACGTTTCTTGACAAAAACATCGTGACGTCAGCGTGACGTTTGCGTGACGTTAGCCTATGAAAAATGAGCTAGATAAAAAATTAAAGCCTACTTGGCGAATTAGAGGAGATCACTTAACTGCTTGTGAGCTCTTACTGGCTCCGCCCGTAATGACGTTCAGTGTCAAGTTAAGTTGCTGTCTAGTATAGCACTAGAGATAGACCCCATTTTAAAAAGGGGGTGATGGGTTGAGGATGAGCACTGTCTACTCTCACCTGCTATCCTTGTTTTTTTCAAAGCTACTTTAGAAAACAGCTGCCTGCGGGGGGAGGGGGGGGGGTGTTTTTTTATCTTCCAGTTTCTACCTATTTTTTAACGAAATCGGAACAGACCTGAAGCATGCCCAAACTCGCGGGAGGTTGTAGCTAAGGAAAACAGACAGTAGCTAGATTTTTCAAGGAAAAAAAAACTATACCTGCTTGATTTAATATTTTTCACGCTATTTCCTAGTTTTTTTAAAAACTAATTTTGCTAACCTAATTTTGCCCTACTTTTTTTTAATTCTAAACCCTAAAAAAGCAACTACACTTGTTTCAATTTTAGGAACTTAATGTTTCATTCTATGTTTTACGAATTAAAAAAAAAAAAAAACTTATTTTGAAATTAACTGGTGCATTTTCGAGCTATTATTTATATCAAAAGTATTTCTTTTTAAATATTTATATCTTTATCTCAACAAGAATTTCATTGCCGTACTGGATTCTACGAGATCTCACCAATTCTTAACTGATTGTGCAATTTGTTTTGAACGCTTAATACATTTTAACTGAGGGCGTGTATAACATTTATGCATTTACCTTGATTTCCTTGCGCATTAATTGCATATGCACGTAGAAAATTTTGATTTAATAATAATCGCACGTTGAATAATAATTACAAAAAAAAAAAAAAAAAAACTTCCGTACGGTATAACTGAATAAAATTTATCAGTAAAGATGAAGTTTTTCTTGCAGTGTAGAACGTTCATAGAACTTAAATTGCAAGTTAAATGTTTAATTTTTTACTCGTAGTTCTATTCAAAAAATAATCAATAAATAAAATAAATAAATAAATAAATTTATTAGTAATTCATTTCAACTTTGCTTTATTCAGCAGGAGAACCTTAGTAATACTCGTAGCACTAGTAAAATAAGAGTTAAATATTTGTTGATATTCAAAAAATTTAAGTTTTAAATTTAACAATAGTCAAAATTAAGTTATTTAAATGTGACTGCTCAGAAAAAGCATAATACTGTCATCGCAAAGGATACTATTCTACCGATGATAACTTATAAGTACTTAATATTTCTCGCACTTGAAAAGTTTATGGAAGATACAAGTGCTTGATACACACAATACGGCCAGAAATGAATTAGACATATCACCGTGTTATTCTGGAATAAGCAATCTGAGAAACCAAACTCTAGCTTAAATATTCAAATACTGTTCTTATGTACAAAAGATATAACATGAGAGCTGGAATATATGTAAATAATTTTCAGTAAATGCATGAAAATTAATAACTCTGAATCGTTCGAAGACATTGAAATACATGTAACACTTTTCATGGTAAAAAAAGATTGGTCCTTTCTTTTTTTACACTCCTTTTCTGAATTAGGCACGTACTGCCGTGAAACTGGCAAAGATTCCGCTAGAAATCTTTCTGAAAATAATTTTCTGTGATGCAATTGTGTAAAATATTCTTGCACACGATCCAACAGCATCCATGACATTTTCATATTCAGAAGTTCAAGTTTAGTATACGTTTATTTAAAAATTCTAAAGTCTTAATTTAATACAAATTTTTAGATGAGAAGTAGTGTATTGCAAAGCATAAAGACGAATAAAATGCGCTTGTAATACGACAGTTAAACTTTCGAATCCAAAATGGCGTAGCTTTCCCTTAGTAGCCATTTCCCAGTTTCAGGAAAAAAGATGGAACGCTACGGTTCCATCGCTTTAAAATATGAGCATTTCAGAGGACAGAAGCAGTTCCGGTTTTTCCAGGGCAACACATTAAAAAATATTTTAACATTTTATAATTTTTAGAGCCTTCGGGAAGGATTCCTTGGACAGCTACTGAGAGATTCCTTGATTAAAGCATTAATGTGTTCCACCAATGCTAATTTCAAACATTCTTCATTAGTTTATCTTTTCAATTCCTATGAAAGCCCATGGTCAATTTATGAAGTTCTATCTAATGTACATATATAAAAATATAAGTCTACATCATATTATATACTATAAATTTTAAAACTGATATTCTCTAAAACCGTTTCCCGGCACGCGGCTCTCTGAAGTAAAACGTCGAACTCAAAAGTAAGTTTCTTTATTAACAATTCACCTTTTTCAATAGTCAGATGCAAGAAGAATAACATTCAATTTAAGCTTTTTCTCTCACTTCTTCAATAATCGTACACTTTTTTAAAATTTTAAAACAGCCAAATCGCAGCCATACTTAACGAACAATTAATAACGCGTGGTGAAATATTTTAAAAATTAAAGCACTTCTGCACTGATTACTTTCTAATATTGCGTATGTGTCTTGAACAGCAGAGAAGCAAGCTAACTTTTTCCCCTAAATCGTAAAAAGCATATGCAGAACTATTTTTTCTGCAATAAAAAGCTTTGAACAAACCTAGAGCTGTTGATCAGATTCTAGCTATATATACGACTCTTTCTTTAGATGGAATGTTTACATGTCGTTGGAAAATAAAGTATGATTTTTCTTATATTCAATAGCCGTTTTTTTAGTTGTTGTGATTTTTTAAGGAATCAAACCATAGATCTTGAGTCCTTTTCCATTAAACTATACTTTTTTAAAACTAACACATTGGGTTTAGATGTTCCCTTCCTTGAATACTGCTGAGTCAGCGTTGGAGATCCAATGATATCCTAATGAGCTTAACGATGAAAAAAAAAAAACACAAAGCGACTGCTGAGGAAACCGACAGTGCATCGACCGAAGAATCATCTTTCAGTGGAAGCCGGCGAACTTCATGATGACTTCACAGTCGATGATGTTGTACTCCAGAAGCAGACTCATGGCGACGAACGCGAAATACAGCAGGAACATGACCAGCGCCAGGCCTATGTTCATTTTCCACTTGAAGACGGCGATGGAGATAATGACGAACAGCAGCATCAGGAAGAGGATGACGACAGAACAAGCCATTCCGGAACTGCTCACTTTCACAGGTCCGAATATGAGGGCAGAAAGAAGCCACGGAAGAGGAAGCCTGAAAGCGGAAACAATTGTGAAAATTAATTTATGTTGTGGTAAAGGTAACAATGGGCCATGTACGATGTACCTTTAATATGCCACTCTCTTTGATTGGAGAAAAAAAAATCTGTGAAGCATTTAGTATCAAAGCCCGCACAAGCGATACATTTTTACAAGGATTTTTATTTCATAATGTGAAACTTCTTTGTCTTTGCGATGACGCAATGGTCAGACATCAGCAAAGATCTGGATGTGCGCACGAAAAGTCAACGAACAGTCCGTAGATTTCTTACTGGAGATTGACCTGGATCTGGTCGTCCTATGCTGTGTGATATGGACTGTTTATGTCAAAACTCGAAATCCAATCAACGTCAAAGGTACGATAACTTAAAGGCAATCCCTCTGTAGAACCACACATCATTTTCCAACATTTTGTGGTAGTGGACATGATGAAAAAGCTTGAAGCATGCGTACCACATCAGGTAACGGAGGCGCAACGTTTATAGTGTATGGAGAATTGCAAATCTCTGCAGAACCTCTAGGTTAGTAACCCATTCTTGCACGGTATACTCACTGTAGAAGAATAGGTGTTGTACGATAATCACAAGCTCAAAGCACAATGAGTGCACGGAAAGAAATCGTGAAACAGATAAAGTTTTGATGTCTCGATTGATGGTGGCCTTTAAAACATCCAGTCCTTTGAGCATGATTTTTTGCAGCATTCGCATTATTCTCCGAAGTTGGCTCTAATCATCTCCCACATGTTTGGGCACGTTTGTGAGGGAGAAACAGTTCCCATGATTTAGGGAGCTTTGGACTTCGGTATGACCAATGTGATGCCTACTTCTGTCACAGTGGCATTTTTGCACTCAAAACTAGTTATGAAGAGTGTGTTTTGTCGAAGAAGATCAATTTTTTTAAAGAAAATATATTACTTTAGTTTTGATGTTTGTTTTTCTTTATGTTTTGATTTCGGCCAATAATTATGGAATAACCCAATATAATAAATTTCGTTTGATCTTTCAACAAATTTTTAGCTGAAATATTTATTTCAAAATGCATGCATGGTAAATTGAACATATCGTGACTCTTTTAATTTTCCCCCGACAAACTTGAAGTTGTTTTTTTTTTTTGGTTATTCTGTACCATAGTAATCTGCCTCCCAAACAAAAACATTTCAGCTAAATATTTCATAATTCCGTCTGAAAGGGATTATACTCACCCGACTGTGACGTCGAATATGTTGCTGCCGATGGAACTGGAGACTGCCATATCACCGAATCCTTTTCTAGCTACTAGGACACTGGTAATGAGGTCAGGAATACTTGTACCAGCAGCCAAAAATGTCAAACCCATCACCTGCAATAGCACAAATAAATCGTTTACTGATGCAGATGATAACTTAGGTTTTCTGTTACGCATTTTCGGGTTCAAATAGAGCAGAAGTTGAACCATACTTTGAAATAAACTGATTTCCATCGTTAGAGGAAAAAAAATCTACAACGATGTTCCTGTTTAACTTACAAGACATCTATTTTCAAAACCGTCCTGGATGCATACTTTCAATTGCAAAAAAATGGTTGAAATAAAATGTAAAGCTACAATTTTAAATGTTCGAAGAGCAAAAACAATTTAGCGAGAAAATTGGGGAAAAAATCTTCCTGAACCTTTTTAAAAAAATAACTCAAAAGTTTTTACTTCCTTTTACGTAGTAAAGGAAGTATTGTAATGGCGAAAAAAAAAAAAAAAAATCACTCAAATTTGGGTCTAAATTTTGATTTTGCTCATCCCTGAGAGAATGTTGAGTATTTTTTTCGACCTGTCAGTGCGCGCATATGCACCTACCAACAAATAACTAGCCGAAAATTAATCTTCGACCACTCCGAGTTAATTACGAGGAATTTTCTCGTGACATCTGTATGTACGTATGTATGTGCGTATGTATGTAGCATAACTCAAAAACTGTGTGCCGTAGAAGCTTCTAGGTTTGGTGTGTAGGCTGTGAGGAAGGTGTAGTTGTGCACCTCCCCTTGTGGTTGTATTCGAATGTTCCCAAGGGGGTGTTTTACCCCTTTTTTAGGGCAAATAAGTGTTAATTTCAGTGCAGACCTAAGTGATATGAATTGGCGCAACCACTCGGCTATATATCGCCAAGCCTTCGGTCGCCAAGTGTTTGACGCCAACTTGGCGAAATTTCGCCAAGTTTGCGACAAATTTGGTAATAAAAATTATGTTTTTGAATTTGTGTTCAATTTAGCGCTATTGGCGATATTTTGCGAAAAATCCACTGAATGATGTTAAAATCGACGATATTTAGAAAATTAATCATTGAAAAACTTTTGCATTCTTTCGTGGCAAACTGGGGTGTAATGTTTGAATTGTTGTATTGCTCACTCTGATCACTATTTTAACATTTAAGACATCTGCTAAGAAATTTACACGTAAAAAGAAGTAGTGTGGGGTCCATACCATATATTTTTTCTTAATTTTAAAGGTACCTTAAAATAGCCAGAAACGTCTTACAGTTGAGTTTCAGGATAGTCAAATAACTGTATGATGACAACCATTGAAGTTATTTTTCAGTACAACAACTAGTTTTATTTACATTAAAAAATATAAGTATAGAGCATGCTATTTAACCTTTAAGGAAACATGTTAAAACTATTATCACATATTAATAACTACAAAATCTAGTAATAAAAAAAGAACATGCTTACCTCATTTGGTATACCTATAGTTTGTCCCACAACTGTTGCCCACCATACCATTAAGTAAGAGAAAAGAGCAATCCAAATGATACTTCCAAGAAATGTAACAAAAAACCATTTCTTCTTCTCCTAAAAATAAAATAAAATAAACATTTCACGAAACTTTTTACTTCAGTCAGATAACCTGAATTAGTAATAATTATAATGAATATGTAATAAATTATGCATGTTGAGCTGAAAAAAATAAAAGTTATGTTTGTAACAATACATATTTAACAATGAAATGATGACTGTGAAAATAGCCGGACCTTCTAAAACTGTAAAGTGGTTACTAAAAACAATTTTTGACTCCCCCGACAGGCATCAACTTCTGTCTTTGCACATACTGCCGTGCTAAGCGCAAAAGTCGTATCTGCACTTTTTGTCAAAATTGAGTTACGGTCACCACGTGATTCTTTGTCACACATTTCAACTAAATACAAAGTTTTGTGGTCATTTGTCCATGGGAAATATTTTTAAAAATTATTTGAAAA